>RJWJ010009292.1:0-50424 GCA_004363605.1 Indri indri
TGAGCATTTTTTATATCTTGAATAAGGTGTATTTTCCTCCTTCAAGGACTTCTTAAGTTCTTTGTAAGTTTATTTATGAATTATGTAATAACATAGCTTTATATGGAAAAATTTGTTAGGGGAAAATGGAATAATTTTGGAATAATGCAAGTATCTAAAATATAAATGTCCATGAAGTAAAATTTATTGGAGAAATGTGTTCAACATGAAGGGATACATCTTCCTTATTATATAATTTTTGACATCTTTGTTGCAACACATTTATTGAGTACCAGCTATGACAGCATACTGTAAATAGACTTTATCATAAACAATAGATCACATGTAAAATTATTAATAGTATTTTCTATTAAATATAAAAATATTCATATAAGTGTTCAAATGATTGCCAGTGGTAATATGAAGGCTCATATGAATTTCATAAGTAAAAAAATCAAATGCCAGTATGATGGAATTATATATATTTGAAGTTCTAGGTAAATTACTCTTAATCATAATGAATTAATAGTCAGAGAAGTTCCAATCCCTGTGTCCTTACCTGTATGCTATTTATTCTCTCATTCTATCTTGCTCCTGACCTTGATCTTGCTCTTACTCTCATTTGCTCTGATATTTTATATAAAGTATATAAATAGTCAAACTAAGCCTTTGAAGGACACGGAAGTTAAACATAATAACCAGAAAATCATCTCTTTATTTTCCTACCTGTGGTTAGGTATTAGAACATGATGCATAAGAAACAAGAAGCTCTCAAAATTGACTTTGGCGAAGATCTAAAAAAGTTCAGATAATCATAAATAATTGCTAACTTATCAAAAAAGAAAGTATTTTCAGTCTTGCCCTTTATTGGACAAGACTCTGCCCAGTAAAATCTCATTTAAGGAAAAACGTTTCTTGTTTTCTCCCAAAATTAATCATCTTTTGGTTGTCACTGATGGATAATTAGCAAATAACAAATCTCATCAAGTTTTTTGAAATTCCATGCTGTTTTTTTAGTAAATATCGACTTTGATGATGGTCTTACATAACATCTGAAGATTGCTTTTGCTTTCATTACATTAGTGCACTTTTCTGGGGGGGTGTTTGTGAGGGGGTGCTTAGGAAGATCGTGGTGACACACTCTTGCTCTATATATGTGTGTGTATTTTCCTCTTTCAAAAATAGAAAGTGTCATGAGTATTTTAAATGAAAATTTCACAAATAATACTCCAGTGGCAAAGTTTTACAGATTTTATTTTGAAAACTGCATCTCTTAAATGCCCACTGCTGGTCAGGCACTGTGCTAAGCAATAAAGATTCAGAGGTGAAAATTGTAGCCCCCACTTTTAAGGAATTATAGCTTCATAAGAAGGGTTACATTTGTATACATATTGCAAATGCATGGATATGCATGGTGAATGTGTATTAGGTTCCAGTGTAAAATGATTGCTTCTTATAGGTAAATACAAGTTTGAAAGCCCCAGCTTTCATGGTGGCAGTAGGAATTTATTACTTTAATAATTTTTACCAATTCTCTAGTGTCAAACTAGGAAGGTCAAGTATTTAATATAAAACACCTATCAGAGCACTTTAAGATTTTCTATTGTTCAGTGCCTAGGTAAAAATCACTATGCCTGAAAACCAATATGTGTTCAAAAGAAATACGTGTTGCTTGTATAACTTCATATATAAGCTGGAAAAGATATTTTTTTAATGGAAAAACTGATTCAGTACTCTATTAGATATTAGTGATTTTTACATGAAAAATGTATTCTCCTAGGTGAAGCCCATAAAGTAATCCACCCCTTTACAGGCTTATTTTCTGTATCTAAGATATAAATATATTAAAATTAACAGAAGAATACCAGCTTAAGGCAATCTCTCTCTCTCTCTATATGTATGATTTGGAGAGGGGTAGGACTTTTGTAATCACATCTTTACTTCTGCATTAATAATACCACCCACTGAATTTCAAACTTATTAGATTCATTATTTGCATTATATTTTAAATTCTATAAGGACAGGGCTTGTGCTAATAATTTTTACCAATGCTTAGTGTGGTGCTTGGCATACGGTAGGCAGTCAACATGCTTACTGAATTGAATCACATCTTCATTACTTCACGAGGACATCAAGTCTTTTCGGAGAAAAACATAAAGAGAGTGAAAGAATGAAAGGGGAAACAGAGTCAGTGGAGGTTTAGAAGAGGAGAAGAACTAAATTTATCTTTCTCTCTTGTTCAGAAGGGTTCACAATCTGGCCCTAATGAGGACTTAGTTCCTCCAGTGACTAAAAAGAGAAGGGGAGGGCTGTCGGTGAGGAAGGCAGAGTCTTGTACCCAGTCAGACGCTGTGTTCAGAGTGTCAGTACTAAGCTGGTCTGTTTTCCAAGTGGTTTGGCTACAGTCACTTTAGGTTAAGTTGCGCCAATTAAGTTTTAATTGTCCTTATAGCCATTGATTGTGTTTACAGAAATAGGACTGTGGCTTTGCTGTTTTTAGCCTTGAACCCAGGATAGAATTGTACCCTTGGGCTCCCAGTGACTCAGAAGCCCTGTCTCTTTTTCAGTTCTGCAATAACTGATGAGAAATAATGGCCAAGAAAGTCCACCCTTTGTTAAAACAGCTCAAGGCTGCCTTGATCTGCAAATCACTGACGGACTTGACACTCTTGCCACAGGACTTGCTAGAGGGTCATGGCTATTAACCCACATTAGCTCCCAGAAAGTAGTTTTATAAAGGCATTTGCTTTCCCATGACAAAGCCAATTGAAAAGTTGTGCATATTGAGCAGATTACCTGATATAAAATATGTGAGTCTCTAATATTCTAATATAGTAACTTTTAAGGACTACTCATGGCATAGAAATCAAATTGAAAAAACCTAAATTTCTCCTTTATCTTCAGAAAGTCAATATAAGTAGGGTGCAACTAAAGAAGCTTTCCCTTGTACTACATGTGCTAATTTTTAGAGAGGTTTGCCAGGCAATTTTCACTCAATTCTCTTGACCCATTCTTTACCCTTCCTCACCATGAAGTGTGCCTCACGAGGGTGACCTCTCTGGCCCTCACTACCTGAGTTTTTTCCTGGCCCCCAGTTTCTATTTGGTTTGGCTAATTAAGTATGCTTTAAATAGGAGAAGAGAGAATTCTGGCTACGTATTGCTACCCTCTCTCCTTGACTGGCCACTGTTAGGCATTGGCTGTATTTCTCTAAAGCCACAGCTCCTATATAGTGGTTTCTGTGCCACAGCTCTTTCTGCATCCTAACTGTTCCTTCCTCTTGTGCTTTTATAACTAGGGTGGTGTGGTAGGAAGTATAATGACTCCCCCCAACCTCGCAAAGATGTCCACGTTCGAATTCCTGCAAAATGTGACTATGATACCTTATGTGATCAAAGTGACCTTGCAGGCATGATTAAGCATCTGGAGATGAGGACATTATCCTGGCTTATCTGGGTGGGCCCAATATAATCACAAGGCCCCTTATAAGTGGAAGGCAGAAGGTCAGAGCCAGAGAAAAGATTAAGGAATCAGGTATTTGAGTGATGAAATTGCTGTCTCTACAAATGGATGAGGGCCATGAGCCATTGGAATTCTGGAGGTTTCTAGAACATGAAAAAGACAAGGAAAGGATTCTCCTCTTGAGCCTCCAGAAGGAATATAGCCTTGCCCACACTTTGACTTTAGCCAGTGAGACTTCTGACCTTCAGATGTAATAATGAATTTGTGTTGTTCCAAGTTACTCAGTTCATGGTAATTTGATACAATGAAAACTGGAAACTAATTCAGTTAAGAATGGCTTTCCACTGTTGTTAGACCCATGATATTACACCATCTTTATTGGTGGACCTTACCCTTGCCTACATCTTTCCAGGTAACCCTTTCATTAATTTTTCTTCAGTTATCCCTTTCAGTGTGCCATCTGTTTTCTGACAGTATTCTCACTGTTAAATGCTTATACATTTTTATTCAGCAAAGTGTATGTTTAGGGATTTACTCTATAAAAGTAGTAGTAGATATATACAGCCCCTGACAGAAATATTTATTGTAGCATTATTTATAACAAAAATAAGAAATAATGCAAATTTTCAGAAATATGGAACTAGTTAAATAAATTATGATGCAGCCTGTGATATGACAGAATATCAGGAAATGTTTATCTTAAATGTACTCATAAACACACATAATTGGGTGGAAAAATAAGTCTACAAAGTAAATATGTATTCACAGCTATATCTCTACCTAGACCTCTATCAATCTATGTGTTTAAATATACATGGAGAGAGAGAAAAAGAGGGATAAAAAGACATATAATATTTTTAATGATTAACTCTTGCAAATGGACTAAGAATAATATTGTTTTTCCTACTTGTTTATGTTTTCTGAATTTTCAAAAAGCTTTTCATTAGTCATTGGAAGGGAAGCTTTTGAGCAGTGACAGGACCTCCTCACACAGAGTGGAATGCTTTGTATTACAGAGCAACCCTTTTCTGATTTTATCCACAGTAAGAATAATGACTCTGCTACCTGCAACTATTGTGTACAGCTCTATTATAGGTATTTGTATTCTTATCTGACTCCTCTATAATATTTTGGGAATTTCAGAGCCCAGAATGCCTGAAATGTATCTCTTCCTACATTCACAGTGCCCTGTGTGAGGCCTGTGGTATGTATTTGCTGAAAGCTATATATTGAATTGAATTTATGCATGCTTAATGAAAACTTCTTTAATAAGGGTCTTAGTTCCAGACTCATAAAACATGCAAGTAACAGAAAAAAAACTATGAGGCAAATTTATATAGCAGGAAGATAAAAGATAACCTGATTTAATATGCAAATGGTAGTGAATTATTTATATGATGTTCTTGTCACAGTATTGTTTATTTAAAATTTGTTCACTAAGAGGATTGGATGAATATAAGTACTTAGCTGAGGTAAACATTTGAATTAGGCTATTCAAAAATCACATCAAGCACTGGAAGAGATAAAAGAAAATAGCGTATTGTACTTAAACTGGAAAGACTTCATGGACCAGGTAGAATCTTTGATTACAGACTGTTGAATCTATTGAGCAGAGGAAGATATTCTAGGAATGCGGCACTTTTTTGGAGAAGACTCAAGGAGGAAATAAGACAAATGAGCCAAGATAGCTACGTGGAGATGAGACAGAGCTTAGTAGAGTCTGAATGTTAGACGGTAATCGTGATCAATAGCATTGGACCATAATACATAGCAGAGAAGTGCTGGGAAGAACACCTGCTGGAGGAGAAGAGGCCAATTCCCCTCATTTACCTGAGAAACTGAGTCCCATCAAGATAGGAATACTTGAGGAAATCCCTAGATGTGACTTGAAATCTCTTTCCCTGGTGCAGTGCCATATTTTTCTTTTCTTTAATGGGAAAAGAGAATCCTCATGAATGATAATCAATATTCTTAAGCAAAGTAGACATAGTCCTCATGCCCTATCTTTTCTGAAACTTCCTATCTGTGCCAAGAAAAACTACTAACATCCAATCCTTCCTTGGTATTAACTCAGTTATGCTTTATAATGAAAGTCTGAGATAATGTACAGATTTATCTCCATTTTTCAGATGAAGAAACTGAGGCAGAGAAAAGTTGCATAACAGGTCTTGACAGGGCTAGAATTTGAACCCAGTTAATCTGGAGCAAGAGCCTCTGCTTCTCCATCTTGTTATATAATACAAACAATAATTAGGGGAAACTTTTTCTTTATTATCCCAAAGACAGTAAAAGAAAGTTACAAATAGATTTTGTAATTGGCCTATAATCTCTAAGTTTGGAAAGAGACATAAGAGTTAGATCACTCCCCATCACTTTGCTGAAATGGTAGCAAGAATGAGCTCACAGAGACTAGCCTGGGGAAACTATATGATTGTGTACTGACCGAGTACCCTAAGGGACAAAGGCCAATTCCAGGTCTGGAATTTTTTTACATAATTGAAGACTCCTTCTTTGAAACAGAGTTCTGAAAGCAGTATGGGTAATATTGAACATTGATTGGTCATTATACAAGATAGGAAATAAAAGAGTCACAAAATTCCTTGATTTATCTCTGTTAGTAGGTATTCTAAAATTTCTCTCCTTGCAAAGAAAAGAACCAAAGTGAGGTTAAAATCAAAGAAAGGGAGCATCCTAAAATTTGGCATATCCTAAAGCATAAATGGAAAGGTAAAGTATTTCGGAGTTTTACTTCCAAATCTTGAAACACTATGAGGCACTGGGGAAAGAACAATGCTCAGATGACTTTTCCCTGATCTGCCATTAACTAGCTGTGTGACCTTTGGCAATTCACTGAGCATTGAAAAATACAGCAGAGCTCAGGTCTAGGTCATTTCCCTGTCTCCCACACATTTGACAAAAATTCATAGTGACAAAGCACAGAGATAGCAATTTTTGACATAATCCCCAAAGACTGCATCATTTGGTTAATTTAATTTGACCTTCATCACAGACATACATCATTGCTACTAGTCAGAATAATGTGGAGACTTAAAAAAAAGGGATGAAGGCCACACAATGAATCTGCACTGAGCTAAAGAAAAGGGCATTGAGTTAGACAGGAGACAAGGCCTAAGTGAAAACCATATTTTTATATTTCTGTAAGGTGAGAATAGATGTTTATATTGGATATAAGAAGACATGAGGGGTCAAGAGACTGACAGGAAGAGGAGGGTTAGGGCAGCTGTGCTGTGAAGGATTATAATACTTTATTCTTTCAAGAATTTGAAAAGACTTCAAGTAAATATGATACCATCTCTGGAGTAGGGCTAATCAACTCCCTACGTTTTCAAGTTTTAGGGGTGCAAAGTGGGGTTCGTTGGCCTTAACACTAACCAGTCTAAAGTTTAAGATTTTTTCAGCAAGAGAAATGGATTTCTAACCTATAGTTTAAAAGAGAGTTTGCAATGTAAATATTCCCTAAAAATAAAATATCATGATGTAGAGTCACCTTAAGGCATATGTATGACTATTGCTGGATTCTGTTAGGAGAGCTAATTTGATGGTGTGGGAAGAGTGCGGCAGCAGTGCACAAGAGACATTGGAAGCGAGGGAGAGATTTTTTGACTATTTGTTGAGTGTTGCTGCATGGAATGGCATTATCAGACCTAATTTATAGCTATTAAAATGGAGGCTTCTGGAAAGATGAGTTGACAATTGGCAAACAACTGGTAAATGGTACATTTGTAATCCCAACCTTGCCTGGCACCAGAGTCCACATCAAATCACACCAAGTCTTGAAGCAGAGAAGCCTGAACTTTGTTTACTTCATAATATTTCTACCTTCCTTGTCTACTCCCTGCCCCAAATGCATCCCTCAATTCTTTTGAAGTGAAGAGCGTCATCATGCAAAACAGTCACACATTTCTCACATAAAGCTCACTGAAAGGGATTTTTGGAACATAAGAGAGGTCACAATCTTCAAAACAAACGGTACAACCAGACCACCGAGATGCCACCGTGGATTAGAATGCAGCATTTTTATTGTAAAAGTCCACATGTTAGGCAGTTCCCTTTGTGAAAAGGTTTTCAAATACATAGACAGGGAGCAGCTGATAATTAAGAATCAGATTATATATAATATATATTCATATTGCCAATACTATGCACACATTGGAAAGCTAGCTTTTTTTAGTGTCCTCATTACAGAACACATTTCAAGTTGACAATAACATGTTTCTCACCATTGAAATTTGTCAACAACTCTCCCAAAGAGTCAACATTTAATATCTTGACGATTCAAAACAAGAAAATAATTCATTCTATTTACATTTGTTTGAGGTTACATACTAGAGCACTGATATATTAAAAGTTTGTAAAACTGGCAGCTAAATGTGTTTCAAGATTCATCCAGATGACGATGGGATGATGACTTCGCATGGTTTTATATTAACAAAGCTACTCTCTCGTCTTTTCTACTCTTTTTAGATTATCTATAAAGTTATACTAGCTGTGATCAAATTCTAACTTAGAGCAGTAACTGCCATAGAAAAGAATAAATGACAAAGGGTGCTATTTTAGAAAAATAAGAATTCAGGACAAAAACAAGAAGATGGTGCTCAACCCATCATGTTTGAAGTTTGGGGAAACCACTTCACTGGATTACAACATAGGTTAATGAGGCCACATTCATAGGCTCAACCTCTATAACACTATTCATTTATTTTTTTTTTTGGTTTTTCATTTAACCTTCAGTACTTTATATTTATTTTGTCTTCACAGAGCATAGAATACTACATTTTGAATACCACTCAGGTATGAAACTTGCTTATTCCAGTTATAAATTTACAAATGAAATTGTGGATGGGTCAGAACTGACTCATCTCCAAACCTGGAAAAATAATACACAAACTCTAATTATACCCTAGCACAGTCATCTCTGTACACAAACACAGGACATATATTGTTTTAAAAGGTGTATGGATTTTGCCTAAAATAAATTTTTGAAGATGAACATGAATAGCCAAAGTTCTTTGGATCCTTCTGGTTATTTTTACAAGATCAAGTATCACTTGACAATGTCTACGTGAAAAGATGAATCGTTGGTTCCAGGCCAGCACAGAGAGATTCATCAGAAGCATATGAGGGCAATTCACTTTTGAGCACTGACTATGTGCCAGGCACTATGCGAAGTGCAGAGGACCCAAAGAAGAAATGACAAGGATTCTGCCCACAAGGCACTCACAATCACTAGAAGCAGATCTTGAGATGGAGAATAAGTTCTGTTATGATCTGTCATCCTAAAAGGAAGGAAAGATAGTGGCAAGCACATACGATTACTTTATACTCTAGTTATGAAACTAGGCATATTTAGAGGTGGCAAATGTTGATTATTCAGTCTACATTTTACTTAAAGTGTTGTAATATGTCATACAAGGAAAATAATAAGCTGTTTGAATCTTCATGCATGAGGGAGAAGGCAATGAAAACCCCTGTCTCCAATTCCAAACTCATATCCTTATAATTACATTCATGATTCTTTTGTAGCCCAAGGACACAAAATAAAAGACAATACTTTATGATGATAACTTTGATCCATTTATTTTGGCTCTAAAGAGATGCATGCATTAAACTTGAGGCATTCTAAGTTATTGAAGTATTTACATCATTGTACATGTGATGTAGAGGAAATTTTCTTCCTCTTTTGGGATAATGGTGTGATAGATTTATGGTTTAGTCTTTTGTATTTAAAATGAGTTTTGATTTTTCTCAAATGAGGGAGGTATGCTATTGGGATCAGATTCACCACAATTTGACCCCAAGTGAACACAGGGTACTGTTTGGGACCTTTTTTCCTAATTGTACTATGAATCAAGTAAGGATACCACCACTGTAATTAGTCAGGGCTTTCATTATTTCAGTTGCTGTAGCTGAAAAATATCTTGTTTGGTTTCAATGTTCTTGCTCTAATTTGACTTTGCCTTGCAGGTCTGAAACACAGCACACATTAAAGTTCAAATTACACTAACCAAAGGAGAGCTGGGCACAAACGATATGACATTATACAATTTACCAGGTTTGGACATAAAAACAAATTCAGATCATTATCAACTACATAGGGGATTATTTAAGTGGACTTAGAATGGACATCTTCTCTCCATGAGATTCAATGAATAAGACCCATATCAATAAAACCCATACCTCTTTACAGGTAGAGGTAGGAGACCCAATAAACCAGATTGAACAAGCAGAAGGCAGTGGGAAAGAAGATCCGAGCGTAGGAGTCCATTTTGGCAATGCGGATGTGTATCCTCCCATGTCTCCAAGCTCCTGTTCGGCAATCTTCAAAACAGCAGAAAAAACTGGCACAGTCCTTGCCATCCAGGCACTCATAGCCATATTCTTCATCTCTCTCTTGAAGGTGCGTGGCATTGTTCATTTGAATGGTTGCTGATCTTGGGCGGATATCAATGGTAGGAGCCTGAGGCAGGGGTAGGGAAAGAGAGGGATCGGTTATGCTTGAGAAATCCTAGACTATTTCTCCATAATGTCACCAATGGGATGATGAATCTGAAAATGGGCACTCAGGAAATTGCTATGACATCATGATCTACAATGGTAAAATTGAACTCAGAAAGATAGCACAGTGGCAGGTTTCAAATTTTGAGCTTAAGCAGTGCAGCTGAAAATAATATCATCAAGCTAATAGCTATAGCAAGAAGATTAAACACCAAAAGAACTCAAAGTTTTAAAGGTTTAAATCAAACTACTACATGGAATCTTATTTTATTAACTATTAGATGTGAGGTTGGTTACATGAAGGCATTTAATGGTGCTGCATGTGAGTGGAACAGAGAAATAAAAATGCATCAATTCTGAAATCAAATTTTTTGTCATGCTTACTTATAGACAAATAGAAAACCCCATTACAATGAGCAAACGTATTAGATGCTGTTAATAGAAAACGTTAGGATCTGTATAAATATAGAAGTTTCCTGATTTTACATTACAAAGGGAGGGCTTATGTTTTAAGGGACTATGATACTTTGTGTAACATTCACCATCTGTAAGCTTAAGCATGTCAGCGATATTTACCTACAGGTGAATGACAATTCAGAAAAGAATGTTACTACCTGTCAAATTCTTCTTGGCATTTGGCAAGAATCTAGTATCAATTGACTACGTGTTCCTCTAATCTTTGCTGCCAGACCAATTACAATATTGTTATAAAATTAAGCGATTTAATGTTAATTTGCAAGAGTTAGTTTTAGGATAATATGAACACGAATCTTAATGTCTCCAAATCAGCTATCAGAATAAAATATAAATCCTTGGCAATGTTTTATGATGAAGCCAACAGGCCCAGTGATCACTCTGGAAGGAAGGCATGGATATTTTAACTTAAAGCCTTTTAAAGAGAATATTGTTTTTATAGAACTTAGAAGTGGAGTTCATATAGAGATTATTATGTTTTTAAAACAATCATAAAACAATCCTATTTTTGAATTAGGATTTACAAAGTAAAATTTTAGTTTTAAAAGGGCATAAATATGGTAGGTGTAGCCAGTAAACTGGATTCCATCTTCGTCTGAGAAGAGAGAGCCCGTTTTGGCTTTAATGGTGGTTATAATGGCCCCTTTACCTCTGATATCTCATAGGGCTTATAGCTTTTGAGCTCGGGGTAAGAACAAAACCTGGGTGAATTAGTGTATAGCTGCTGAATCAATTCTAGAAATCTATAGTACTTTCTCCAACTTGAATGTGTTATCTCTAGTAGAATGCTTAAATGTCTACTTATAAAAAAACCAAACACCATGTAAGCATTAATAGTTAAATTTAGCAGATGCATGCAGTGAATTTCCATTCCAAAAACATTATACCTTGAAGGAAAACATCCGAAGAAGCTTTGGGTTTGTAGACAGAAAAGAGAATTGCATTTTTTTTTTTTTAATAAAAAGGAAGAAAAAGGAAAAGAAAAAAAAAAAGAGAGAGACAAAATAAGATAAATTAAAAATACATTTTGAAAACATAGTAAGTGAAATGAACTAAAATTATAAACACAGAAGGAGAGTTCTGAGCTTGGGATAAATAAAGTATATGCTGAAAGTTGCAAAATGGAATTTTGTGATTACTAGTGAAATCTTTAATAAATTAATATACAATTATTTGACTGAAAAAGCCAATGTTGTTCAATTGTGAGGAAGCTTTCTCTTGCCCGGTTCTCCCCTATAGAGATACTGCAATTTTATTTTCTAATTATCATCAAAGAGGCCTTAATAGGCAAGTCTTGACACAATTAGCCAAAGGGCGTATTAAATAGGACAATGAAATTTCAGCTTCTCATTCCCAGTTTAGGTTCTTGCTAGTTCTAATAAGTCACCTAATTGGCTTAAAAGGGGAAATGCATGAAATTCTCAGGTGATTTCATTTTCTCAGCTTCTTTAACCCCCTTCCCCTCTGCCTTCTTTTCTTCTTCCATTTCCATGACCCTGGATTAAAGAATCCAACTGTTTCTATCTCTGCAACCAAATCCACTCACAACGACATAGCTGACAGAGTCAGAGGGCTTCTTCAGACCTCGTTTGAAAATCAGTCCTCACGTCCTTGTTGCAGTTGGCATGTAATAATGCCGACTGTCAACAGAACCACCTTCTTCCGGGAGAATGAAATGGAAAGCGAAGGAGAGGGAGCAAACAAAAACCACCACAAGGAAAATAAACAAGGATAGAGAAAATGGAAAGACAGAGAGAAGCAAAACAGACAGGGAAGGGAAGGACTGCATAAAGCATAGTAAATATTTGAGAAATTAAAGACAAGCATTTCTTTTTTTATTAACCATCAAGAATAACGACGATTCTTTCTTTACCTGTTATAAAGTCTTACATTCAAATAAACATGTGCCACTTGTAGAATTTCACTGGGGTTGCTGGAGATGCATCAGGATACAACTTAGAATCAGCTAAATTCCCTCTTTATAATTCAGCCTCTAAAGTCCATTGATCAGATAGCTAGACATTATTATGCCTCTCATGGCCCTTAGAGCAGAAGATCAGGAAAGGCTATATATCCAGGAGGGTGGAGTGATTCCTTTTAACCCAACTTGGATAGGAACAGTCCCTAACTTTTGTGGGGGTTCCTATGAGCCAGCCACTCATGGCCCTTAGAGCAGAAGATCAGGAAAGGCTATAAATCCAGGAGGGTGGAGTGATTCACTTTAACCCAACTTGGATAGGAACGGTCCCTAACTTTCATGGGGGTTCCTATGAGCCAGCCACTGTGTTCAGGTGGGTAGATATGTAACTACATTCTCTCCTCAACACCCACAATAAAAAGCAATTGCTTTAGGCATTTATGTTTGTGCCTCATCCTCTCTATTTAAAGTGTAGTGGCAAGCAGAAGTCATCCTACCTGTGTCCAAATCACACAAACAATGAAATTAATCCGTGTTGGTATCTGTGTCAATCAACATCAATCATCACCATTGACTTCTAATGTTAAGGCCTTTTATATGTAGGGTACTATGTAATTATTTTTTACTTCCATGACCACATTTATTTCTCACAACCCAACAAGACGTATTCTTAATAACATTCATTTTATATATAAGAAAACAAAGACACAGGGAAGCTAAGTAACTTGCCCAAACAGGTTAGCCATTTGTTTTAAAAACAAAAAGGTACATTTCGAGCATGAAATCACTAGAAGTCCTCTGATGACAGGACACACAGACACAGACACACACACACACACACACACACACACACACACACACACTCTCTCTCTCTCTCTCTCACATACACACGTTAAATATTTGCAAAAGTGTAGTGATCCTTGAAATTTCAAGAACCTTGTGACTTCCTTGGGGGATGTCTTGGATGAAAGTTTTAATTTAAAACATCAGTAATTTACAAATATTATGGTAAGGGGGCAGAAAGATGAAAATCCATGAAACCTTGAATAATAGCAACTAGAAAATAGATGCATTCCTCAACAATGATTTTAATCCCCACAAAATGAAGAGAGCAGGTAATTACATTTGCATAAGAAGTCTGACTTAGAGAATCAGGTCTCTCTCAAGAAACTAGTGACCAAAAATGAATCCTTATGGCTTTGCCAAACTCACACATTCTGTTTTCCTCTTGGAGACCAAAGTGCTGAGCCTTAGCCTGCAGATAGTCTAACCAAACCAAACTAAACCAAAACTAAGTGGTCTATCTACTTAAAAATTTCAGTGGTCCCAATGGGAAATGATACATACAGGGTTTTTCTTCTTTTTGTCTTTGTCCTTGCTTGGTTTCCGGTTGCTGACAAAATAATGCAAGGTGCCATACTCCACCAAAGCGGAGAAGACAAAGATGAAGCAAACAGATACAAAGAGGTCCATCGCTGTGACGTAGGAGACCTTGGGGAGTGATTTCCGGGCAATGGTGCTGAGGGTGGTCATTGTCAGGACAGTGGTGATACCTGAAGAGAAGCACAATAAAACAGATCATGTGATTTTACCAGCAAGTTGGGTAATGAAGTCACTACTGAGACAAAACGGGTTTTGTGACTTCTGATAAGCAGTGTCAGCAGTGGGAACAAAGGCATGACTGAAATTAATTCACTCTGTCCACAAATATTTATTGCCTGTCTTCTATCTACCAGTTACTGTCATAAGTACTGAATACATACCGGGGAAATATAATAGATTTTGTAATGGCCCTTATGTACCTTATATTTTAGTGAGAGAGACACCCTATGAATCAAGCCAGGAAGAAAAGTGTAATCTCAAATTGTGGTCTGTGCCTTGGAGAACAGCAGAGATGGTGAGAACCTAGTTAGATGGAATGCTTAGGAAGGCCTCTTTGAGGAGTTGATGTTCAAGGTGAAGCTTACAATATCAGAAGAAATCAACAATTTTGACTATTAATAAATTAATGGAGGGTTCTGAGGAAAGGAAACCCTGCCTGTTTTAAAATTTCTAGAATGCCTGGCATCCAGGGAGAGACAGGGGGATCAAGGTGATGTTGGTGAAATAGAAGTTTTCTTATGAAGTGCATGCGAATAGGTTTGCATTTTATTCAAAATGCAAGGGGGAATGGCTCAAAGGTGTTAAACGGGGTGAGTTGTGTGTAAGTGACAGGGTCTGATGATGAATTCTTTAAATTACAGGATGAAAATAAATATCTCAGAAATAACATAATTAATATTTATTGAAAACTTCCTTGTGCTAGGCATGATGATGAGCACTATATGTACATTGTTTCTTTGAATCTTCACAACAGATATTTTCATTCTGATTTTATAAATGAGGAAAATGAGGCCAAAGGACAAGCAACACCGTTAAGTAGCAGAAGAAGAACTGAACACAGACATTAAATGTCTGATTCCAAAACCCTTCTTTTACTCATTGTACAACTGTATCCAAGCAAACCAGCCCTCCCAATGGTTGTTTAGTGACGGGGAAAACAGTTAAGACAACCTATATGTGTCGATCAGGGGCTCTTCTAGTATAAAAGCTGTGCTATTTATAACACAGGCAACATGGATGTGGTATTCAAACAGGCTCTAGCTCTTGCTATATAGGAACTTGAGTCATCTTTTCACAGTCTGAGCCTCAGTTTTTTCCTCTTTTGGACAAACTCTTTGAAGGCTCACCCATTTTTTCATTCTATGATTCTAGTTAAGCATCTCTTAGCATGGCTGGAAGCATCTTTCTATACTCCAAAAACAGTAACTTCATGCCATTACCATCTCCAGGTTTATGATTTATATTCCTCACAGGGAAAAAAAAAAGTTTCCATCATTTAGTGATGTGCAGTTATGACTATTACTGCTGACCAAGAGACTTGTAGGAGACAATCAGGTACCTCTGTCTTAAATGGAGGTGCTAGGGAAACTCAGAAGGAATCAGGCACAGAAACCTGGGGAGCAATGAGGGAGGAGGAAGCTACAGCAAAGGACAGCAGCATCATACAGGAAAAGAGAAGGAGCTTTTGATCTCTAAGACATGGGTTACTGGTATAACATGCTTAGAAGAAGACTGAATGAAGCCAAAATACTCTTGAAGAAGGGCTAAAAATTGGCATATTTCTTCTTAATCACTAAAGTCTTTATTGGAAACATTTTTAAAAGTTTTAGCTGTATTTCCAAGACCATGTGGTTCTCTTGGGTCACTTAATTTTAGCATAATATCAAATTTTCCTAAATACATACTATGTTATGAAATTCCAGAGAGGGGAAAGAGTAGTGTCGGCCTTTAATAGAGGAAAGGGTTGATGAAGGAACTATAGTTATCAATACCATAGCCCCTTTTCTATACTGTTACTGGTTATGTAATAACCCATCTCCCCTTCTAGTCTGTATACTCTGTGACGACAGGCATCTGCCTTGACAACTACTGTAACCCCACAGTAGAGCACCATGCTGGAACTCCATAAACATCCAATGAATATGTGAAACAATGAATCAATGAATATTGTATATGTAAGAGACCAATAGGCTCAATCTATATTAGAGAATAGGAATCCATATTTATGACTTGTGGGAGATGGTTTTAATTGCAAATAACAGTAGCTAACTTTTATTGATCTTTTTCTTTGGCCAGGTCCTGCGTCAAGCACTATAAAATCTGGCAGCGATCCTATGATGTAAGCACTATTATCCATTTGTTTATAGGTGAAAAATACTGAGCACAGAAAGAATAAAAACTTGTCCAAACTAGTATGTGGTAGGGATGAGACACAAACTTAGGCAGCCTGACTTCAAATGCTGTGCTCTGAACCACACTGTTTTATTTCCACAAATATATGGAAAGATATCCGTGCAGAATGAAGCAGCAGGCAGTTGGGAGCTAGTGTAGACTCCTGACGTGGGTCTGGGCATCTTCTGTGCTGTCCTGGTGGATTCTTAGGAAGGTTCAAGTTCTGTATCGACAAACTGGGGGTTGAGGAGGTGATGGAGGAACCTCGCGAGGCTCTTGTGAAGGTTAAATCATGTACATAGAGTGCCAACACCTTGTGATGCCTAAATAAATGTTAGATACTGGTGTCATTTATTTTAGAGAAGAAAGATCTATTGCTTAAACTAAAAAAAAAGCTTCAATTAGGTTGATTATGCATTAATTCATGTAGAAGTTCTTGGTTGTACCTAATCACAGATGGTATTTTTGTGGAGAAGTGAAATACTAAATTGGCACCTCCGCCTCATTTTGCAATCAGGCCTCAGGCCACATTTGACCTATAACAAGTGAAAATGTCAGTGTTTATGCAGATAGCACAGATGAGTTCATTTTTAAAAATCTGGCATGTGATAATTTCAGCAAAACAAATTCTGACATGTAAGTTAAACATTGATATAGCAAATTGGAAGACGTTATTTAGGCAGCAAGGAAGTTCATCAGCACCATGTAAAAGTAGAATCTTGAAGAATTTCTTCATAATATTTTCAGAGTTCTGCCTGGAGCCACAAGGAAGAAAACTGCTATGACATCAAGAGTGAGAAGTAGAGAAGTGGTGGTGTTAACTGATTCACCAACCAACAATGACAATAACATTTTAAATCCAGTTTTGCTAAGCAAAGAAATTAAACTTCTCTTACCTGGGTAGATGAAAAATGTCCATAACGTTTACCAATTCCCCCAGTCTTGGCATGAAGCAAGTTCCTTGGGGATGTTACCTCAAATCATTTGGGTGAAAAATACCGAGTGATATTTTCATCATTTCATCCATTGCCACTACACCAGGAATAAACCTCGCTGACTACCACCTTTGTACCAAGCTACATTAAAGTGTTACAAGCTCCAAGATGATGGTTTCCCATACTCTGGTGCTCTGTGCTCAAAAATCAGCCACACTCTCTGAGCCGTGTGGACATATTTATCCCACTCATTAAACAACTTGGCCCTAACTGTTCTATCTCAAGAAGCTTAAAGTCTGCAGGTGTTTAAGGTTACCTCATTTACTTCTTGATTGCAAACCTTGGGGAAAGTAATGGGCCTCTCACTGAAATCTAGAGCAGTATTCTAAAAGGGGACTTCACGTTAGAATTAGCTGGGGATTTTTTGTTCTTAATCCTAACACCTAGGCCATGCTCTAGAAAAATTAAGTAAGCAACTCTTGGGGTTTGACTAAGGCATCTGTGCTTTTAAAAGTCTCCTAGTCTGCAGTGAGCTATGATCAGGCCACTGCACTCTAGTCTGAGGGACAGAGACCCTGCCTCAAAAAAATAAATAAATAAAGTCTCCTCGTGAATGAGTGATTTAAATGTACAATTAAATTTAAGAAGAACTGATCTGGAGAAGTGAGACGGAAAAGTTAAAGTAGAAAAACTGGCTCAGCTGTGCTTCTCACCAAGGTGCAGACCTGCTACCTTCTTATTGTTGGACTGTGTGTAAGTTGATCTTGCAGGACCTCTACTTCCTTAGCTCAGCTCCAAAAGACATGACAATAATTGTCATTACAACGGTTTCTACATGCAGTTGTGAAGACTAGAAAAGGCCAAGGCCCACCCTGAGCATGCCTGATTTATCAATGATCAACAAGTAGAAGCACCTGCTACTTATTTACTCATGAGGGGCCTCTTCCTCAGTCTTTAACTTACATACCTTGATCCCTTCTGACAACATGGTTTTTTGCCAATGAACACCTATTTAATGAGTAAAGTGAGCCACCCAAGTGATCATAAGAGAGATTTTGACCGGGAGGAGTCCTGGCTTCCAGAGGAAAGACTGATTTGAAATCTTTTCCTTAAAATGTTTTTGGGAAGAGGGTGGTTTGGAATGCATTAATTCATTTGTTCCATCCATTCACAAGCGCATACATTAATTGAACAATCATTGAGGTACCATCTATGTGCCAGGCACTATACTAGAGATGAAAAGACACTGACATTCTGACATGAGAGACAGACACGCAAGCATGTAATAAAATATATTCTACTCACAGGGACAAGTAATAGTCCTAAAGTAAGAGGCTCAACATATTTTGGGTTTGTTTCAGCATGTAGCATTAGACAAGATATTTTAACCGTTGAATAGGACTTGTAACACAAAGTACTGCATGTAACAGGAAAAATCAAAATAACTTCATTTTGAAACAGATGGGAAACTAAATTAGGTTTGGAAGAGGACAGATATGCAAATGATGTCTTTTTTCCCCCCAGTAATCACTTCTGCCCTCAGTTTAATAACCTAGTACAGATCATTTTGTCAGAAAATGACTATAGTAGCCAACATTTCTGAGGCTTCACTCTGTTCTGTGTGCTTTGCATAGAATACTTTATTTAACCCTAACAGAACCACACAAGTGAGTACAGGAATTGGTATGTGTTTTCTTTTGTTTGAGGAAACTGTGATTTGAAGAGATTAAACGGCATTTCAAGGCTATACTATATATGTAACTTAAAACCCAGATTTGTTGGACGTCAAACCTGAGTTCTTAACTATTACATGATGCCGCCTCTCTAGCCAGAGTTAGCAAGTGATGTGGTTTTAGGTTTGACACAGTTGATGAAAGGGTAGTGTGGATTTATAATCCATCTTTCACTAGCCTTATTTTTAGTTATGTCTTTAAAAAACCTTATATGTCCATGGCTTTGTTTTAGTCTACGTGAGACTTCTTCCTCATGTGAAGAAAAGGATGTGAAAATCCAACACAAATACCACTACATATAATAGACTGAGCAAATTGTAAATAATTAAAGGGGCTTTTCCCCTCAAAACTTCACAGTTAAATGTGTTTTCCCCAAAACAATCTTTTCAATGACTCTTCTATAAACACCGAATTACTTCAAATGCCATCGCAATAATTAGGCATGTTGCAATTAGCCAACAGCTAGTGATGTGCTGATAAATAGGTAACAATTGACTTTCCAGAAAAAAGAAGGCCCCAATTTTTAATGTTACCTATCTCCATGTCGTTAATATTTCCAATTTGGCCTTTTTCAAACTACCCAAGTGACATCTTTGAACGCAGAGTTGGGAAAGGATAAACACAATCAGCTTTCATGAGCTGATGTGAGCATTTCAGTATATTATTGCCCAGAGGGTAAAACAAATAAATCTGTTAAAATTAAAAGTATTTTTATAGTTAACTTAAATTTATTAAGAAAACTCATGAAAGAAAACCTATTGAGGTAATCAAGGAAAACAGAACCACAGAACTGGGAAACTTGGCACACTATTTTTTTTATAAAGATGGTAGCTTTCTTTAAAATGAAACATATGGCATTCCTATGTAATTGCTGGCTAAATTTAAAACAAATCAACTTAGGGAAATAAAGATTACTTGATTTGGGGATTTATCTTGGGACGTTACAACACAGAAAAGTGTGTCTCACCTAAAGACGTTCTGGCTGGAACGGCATCCTTATTGATCCAGAAAGACACCCAGGATAGGACAACGATGAGTGTGCAGGGGATGTAGGTCTGGATGGTGAAGTAGCCCATTCTTCTGCTCAGGTCGAAGTAGACAGACATGACCACGTAATCTCCTGGAACAGAACGAAGACGGCACTGCACAACCCCTTATCAAAAATGCGAAACATCTGAAAATAATCATGTATTCAATGCTCACAGGCCCCCATTTAAATTAAGAGCTCTCTATAAGAGCTGTATTGTAAACTATTTTCTGCTCACTTGGGTTAAAAACAGAAACAAAACAAATAAAAACTAATCTGAACTGAATCCTGATCCTTTTAGAAGCAACGTGACTACTGGATAAAAGGCAACAATTTTTTAGCATATTGGTCAAATTTTCTTTTCTCAGGTGATTTTTGACCTTCTCTTCCTACTTGATACAGACAATATAATTTTATGTGTGTGGCAGAGGGCAGGGAACACTATTTCTTTACTATGTCAATCTTGCCTGCAATTCATTACAACTTTTGGAATAAGTTCCTATTTTCCTTAGGATCTTCATTTATACAAACCAGGGAGTAGTGTCCCTGTGCTTGACACTAAGAAATGAATGTTTTCCTCAGAATTTATAACCGAATTCTTATGATGCAACCTTTTTTTTCATATCTTCATTAAATCATATGGTTTTCCTTTACAGCGGGTACTTTAATTTGTAAATGTTTATTCATCTGTGTGGTGATTTTTGTGTGCGAATCTCTCTTTCTCCAATTGACCTTTAACTGCATAAGTCTGCAAAGAGTTCCTATTTTATCTCACCATTACACAAGCAGTATTCAGCAGCCTGTAATAGGCATGCAGTAACATTTGTTGGATAAATGAAAAAAATGAATGAATGTCTTTATAAATTTTATGCATAAAGGAAAAACAAACCTAAAAATCAAGAAAGTCTATTATGTAAAATTTTAGTTAAAAAAGAAATTTATGTAAATTATCCAGAGAATATACTAACAAAAAGTACTAAAAGAATCAAAGAGTAACCATATATTCGGGCATGAGAACCATTTATTGTGACACAATTGGAAGTCTCTGATTTTTTAAAATCGCGATGCATGAGTTGCTTTTAAAATTCCATGTCCTTCATTTTCTGTCATTCCAAGTGAAATTTTAAAACATTTTAATTTTTAAAATTAGAAAGTACACTGTGGAAACACATCCCAGTTACTATATATTTATGTTTTCTTTATACTCTTAGAGAACATTGGTTTCGAAGACTTTATCTGCACTGGCGATGTGAGTTTACATGAGACAACTTTTCAAATGTTGCTACTTTTTAAAATTAGATTATATTTTGTCCTAAAATACAGAGATAATTAAATCCAAATCATACGTTTTAGCTTAATTATTTGGTTTTATTCCTGTGTTTCTCTACTTGGCTGATTGAACCCGATTTGAAAATAAAGTACCCCGGAAGCCTCATTCAGAGAGGACCGACTGAGCATGGTGAGTTGTTACTGCTCAGTCTGGTTCTTCCTTCCCACACTCAAGCTTAACCCGTACCCTTCAAAATTGCTGAGATAGAAAGTCCTTCATTGGCTACTCTGCTAGGGAGTGAAGACTGTCCCTTAACCTTGCAGTGTTTCTTAAGTGGCATTTTGAAAACCTCTTACCACTGCTTTTTGGTAGATTGGCATGCTATTGCTTTTCTAAATCAGGCCTGATTGAGGCAGCGATCCTGACCTAGCACTGACTGAGGAATTAGTCCTCCGATGGGGATCCGTTTCCTCCCAGAGATCAATGAGTGGCAATTATTTAGCAATTATGCCTGAAAATTTGAAGGTAGAAATTTTTATATCAATGATAATAGATTTTAGTTAGTTCCCAGCGCTTATGCTTCTTTGTGTTAATTTATTGAACATAAACTATTTAAAGTCGTAGCATTTCATAAATTAGTTTGGTCTCTGCTTTTGTCCTCATTTAGAATATAATGGACACAATTATGATTGAAGAAGAAAAGGTTTAATTTAAGATGACCTCTATTAACATCCATCTTTTTCTTTTTCATTTCTTTTATCTGAACACCAAAGGCAAATGCAAACTCTCTTAGATAGAAAAAGCAAAGTTATAAAGAAACGTTGTCTTTTTAAATCGTAATATTCAAGGGTACTTTCTCTCCTATTTTCCAAGTTCTTGAGAATTTTTTTTTTTACATTTTTAATGTGTTTAAATGAAAATTTACAAATTATGATATTTTAAATAAAGCTAGACAATTTTAATAACTTCTTTTCCCCTTATCATGTAAGAGAATGAGAATCTGCACTTTTGCATTAATGATCTGACTCTTTTGAAGGTGACTCTTTAATTTTGCCCAAAGTTAGCAAGATAATCATCTCAGTTCAATTCTCTACTTCCCTTTAGGTTAGAGTCTAAACTTCCGGGGTCCACTTATCTATCAATTTCTATGATAACGTAATAGCTTCTGAGCATCTTTCACATCTGCCAGCAAATCTAAAGCTTTTCTACCAGTAGATTGTGGATTCAAACTTGGGAATAACCTGTTTAAAAGCAAAGCAGCTTCACAGTAACAGCCTGATACCTGTCATATCTCCAAGGCCACAACTCTTTTTTATTCTTAAAAATTCTTGGGCTGAAGTGCCTGTAAAATCAAATCCCCTTAAAGTGCCGGATCAGTGATTCCCCAAGCCCCAAAGGTTTAAATGCCAACCAAGTCAAAGGTGGTTATTTCAGCCACTTCAAATTTATTCTTTCTATTGATTTATCCTAGCATATGATGTTAAAGTCATAGGATTTTATAAATTAGTTTTATCCCTACTTGGTCCTAGTTTAGAATGCATAGACACAGGCTATGATTGAGGAGACATACAACTTGAAATAACACCCAAAAAAGACATAATGTCTTTTTCCCTATTTTGTTTGTAAGTTTCTTATGTCTAGTTTTAAGAAGAGACTACCAATGTCAGTATTTTTTTTATTAGCTGTGGTGTTAATAATATGAAAGCTTTAAAATTCAGTATTCAGTAGAGTGTTTAGGTTCTTATGTCATACATGAAATTATTTCCGCTTAAGAACTTAGAGATTCATTGGTAGAGAAGTCTTTCCTTCCATTGAACCCATGAAATCTAAAAATTATTTTCTATCACCAATAATAAGGGCCTACTATGTAGAGGCACTGGATGAATGGTTTGCATACATTATCTTAAGTGCTTTGTCAGGTTGGTAAAAAAAAAAAAAACCGACTTAAATATATCTTCACTTTGTTCCACTATCATGATTTTTACTCCACTTAAATATAGTTGAATAAAGTATATATTATTCTACTAGGTTAAATTTGAAGGAATAAATAGTGTTGTATACTTCTTTACACTTCTCTCTCCAGTTCCTTCTTTAAGCCAACAAATGTTTTTAATCATCGCTATGCATAAAACACTATATTAGGTAATGTGGAGATTAAGACATATGGGATTTCACAATTGATTATAAATTAAATGTATTAAATGGGAGAACATTATGTTCTCTCTACAACTCAGAGAGACAGAGAGCTTAGTTGAGAGATGTATTAGATCCACCTTTATCATCGCTCATTAAACACTTGAGTCTTAGGCATAATTCCATAAGGTTGATTTTGACCAAAGGCAAGCAGGAAAGTTGATTGACTGAAGTTTCATTTGGGAAAATTTTTTTCAGAAATTAGATCTGTACCTTACTCTAACACACAAAAGAAATGTAAGATCCAAATTTATGAGTGAATCTAAATACTATGCAAGGAAAAATATAGAATATCTTTATAGTTTTAGTGTGGAAAAGGCTTTGACAAGCACAACTAAAACATAAAAGGCATAAAGAAAAAATATATAGGTTTACAATGTAAAAGTTAGAATTACTGTAATATAAAAAATGCTATAACTAGTTTTAAAAGGCAAAATATTGTACTTGAATAGGATATTTCCAAAATAAATAAGAAATCAAAGGCTAATATCACTCATACATAAAGAATTCCCATTAGTCACTGAGAAAAGAAACTTAATTTTTTAAGTAAGCTATGCATGTATGGAGCATTCATAAATACTGAATGTATGAAAAGATTCTCAACTTTAGTAGTGATTAGTGGAATATATATTAAAATAATGCTATTTCATTTTTAGAATATCAGATTGGGAAAAAAAAATAAACTCTCTGATAATGTTTAGTGCCAGAAAAACATACACACAGAGCATAGCTATACGCTTTTGGTGGGGGCATATATTGATGTAAACCTTTTGGAAGGTATTCTAGAAGTATAAAAAACATATTTTGTTTTTAGATTTCTGTGATAAACACTGCAGGAAAAAAAAGGTTTTCAAATATTGCCTTCGATTGCCACCAAGATTTTCTCAAGGTTTGCTGCGTGCCCAGAACTGTGAGTAGAATACCCAGTCCTTGGGCAGAATCCCAGTCCCTGACCTTTAAGAATCTACAACATTGTTGGAGAGAAAAGACTTCCAAATTAATCAGTTGCTAACTTCTATATGTGCTACTCCTAAGCAGTTTCTCCATCAATCACCTGCCCATCATTCCCAGTAGTGGCTTAGTGTCTCATGAACTATTTTGGAACACATTCAACATTCTCCCAATGACTAAGTCCTGTGAGGACAAGGGAGGGGAAAAAAAACATATAGCTAAGCTATAGTCTTGGCTGTCAAGGGGTCTTTAGGATAGGAAAGAAATATCAATATATTATCACTGTACAATTGCATGAGGGTTCTAATAACATGTTAATTTATCTTACACATCACAATTAGTTAATGTTTCTGGCAGACACATTTCTGAAAGTTCTGATTAAATAATGCTAATTTTCAGAAAACTTAAATAGGCCCATGCTTCTCTTCAAAGAAAGTCCAAAATTAGCTTGGCATCAAGGCCGTCTACATTCTGAATTTAACCTGGTTCTTTCTCTCTTATTATTCCCTTTGTGTTCTTTAAACACTAGACAAAGTAAACTACATATTTTAATTTCACATTTCTATGATTTTTTTCTCTTTATTCTTCTTGCCATCATTTCTCTCTCAAATTACTAATCTCTTCATTTCTTTCCCTCATTCTGAATTTCCAATCACCCAAACCACCTCCATCACCACCACCACCCACACATATATCCCACAGTGCATCTAGACCTGTGCTATCTAAAGTGGTAGCCATCTTAAACATAATTTAAAATTACATAAAATTTTAAAATTTAGTTTCTCGGTTGAAGAAGCCACATTTCAAGTTCTCAGTAGCTATGTGTGGCTAGCGACTAGTGTATTGGACAGTAACGATTATAGAAACGGTTCTTTCATCATTAAAAGTTCAATTAAACGGTGCTGAACTGAAGTATTATTTCTAAAATACATCTTTGTTCAGACCATCCTCTTCAAGTTTCTCAGCATAAAATCCACACATGTGATTCTGGTCCATTTTACTGTGATCCATACTGAATCATCCCAGCCTTATCTCACACCATTTATAATCTCTTCCCTTTGTCTAGTGAACTTCATTTACTTTCTGTTCTCCCAAAGGAGTATTTCTCATTTTTTTGTCCTTGATTGTATTATGTTGTCCCCAACTTCTGGAATGTTCTCTGTCCCTCTGATCATGTCATATAAATATATTAGTACATACTTCAAAACCCTGCAATAATTGCCCATTGATATCTACACTAAAATTATTTAACTTGCCTGTAAGGCTTCATATGGTCTTTTCCCTGACTACATCTCCAGCCTAATATTAAATAGTGTATCTTCACTAATTGGGGTTCTTGCATTTCCTCAAATGCCCCCTGTACCAAGCTACCTCTTGCCATTGGGTCTTTCCTCATGCTGGCTCCTCTGGCTCAAACTCTAATATACCATCTTCACTTAATTAACTCTCTTTATTCTTCAAATGTCAATTAATTTACCCCATCATCAAAGAAGCACTTATTAGATCAAATGTCCTCAGTAAGATCTAAAAGTAAGATCTTAGTAAGATCATAATCAAGAGTATATGATTGTGAATATTAGATTATAGTCTAGATTATAATTATTTCATGAGCTCCATGAGGAAGTAGTTGTACCTATTTTGCTATTTTATTCTCAGCATCTAGTACAGTGCCTGGTACACAGACAAAATTCAACAACTATTTGTTAAATGCATAAATGCTTTAGCTTGGAATGTCATGAAGAAAATCCTGGATGAACTATGCACCAAAAGTTTTTAAGACCAAGGCAGATATCAATATGGGCTTTTAAAATATTAATCTTTTACTTTACAAATTATTGCATCTGGAAATATTTTTGTTGGAGACCTTGCTGAACTTAATCCTCTGAGATGTGGATGTAAGGTCACAGTGAGCTGTTAGCAATTTTAACTGCTTGCCAAAAAAAAAGGAACAGAAATCAGCTTCATCAGAGTGTCTGCATTATGTTTAGTAAAGAATCGATTGGTGATTTGAGCTTATCGGCCAGATCCACTTAGTGAGAGAAGAGAACAAAGGGGTTTGGCTGCTGAAACAGAACCACCACAGTCTGCCACATCAAGTCTGATAGGTGTATCTTCACTTAAAAACTTCACTGTCATTATTTCATTTGTTGTTTAAGTTCATATGTTGAAGGAAAAGAACAAAATAGCATTTGAGGAAAATATAATAAAAAATAAAAAGTGTAATTAAAGAAGGTATTTTTTTTTTTTCTGGCTTAAATCTATCTTTTAAAGATTCCGTCTGAATCTCCACTGAGTGCAAGAGTGTGGAATTGCAGCGAAGAACAGGGGCTGCTTCAGGTCAGGTTCCCTATAAGCAGAGTGGACATTTGTTCCTGTAGGCTGAGGTGGGATGGTCTTAATCTCCTGCTTGAGATGGTTGTAATTTGGCCAAAGTCAATTCTCTGGAGACGGGTGCGGTAGTGAGCTGTTAGCAGCTGACTCTTAAGCATCTGGGAGATGGGTGCAGGAGCTAGAAGGTGATAGTGCCCACTGCAAGGACTGTCATATTAAACTAGCTGGGTTCAGAAATCCTAGTACTGTCACTAACTGGTTGCATGATTTCAGGCAACTCCCTTAACTGTATGAGTCTCACCTTCCTTATCTATTAAGTAGGAATAATAACAGAATCCACCTTGCAGGATTATTGTGAACATAAAAAAAGTTAATGTATATACCATGTTTGGTACAATTCCTGACACATAGTAAAGGGTCCATTAGTGTCACTTGTTACAAAGTAGAGTCATCTGTGTAATATGATTGAACACTATTCTGACCCATAATAAACATAGAAGAAATACTGCTAAACATTAAAAAGAGAATCAGAGTTAGAAAGGGGCTTAGAATTCATCTATACCAACCAATTCTGTTCTCTTAAAGAGTAAGTGATTGAGGTCCATCAAAGAACGAGAATGTTTTATGCAAGGAAACAGAGCTACTAAGGGCAGGCTGAAGCGGCTGAAGCCTCCTGCCTCCCACACCCACACTCTTTTTGTAGAAAACAGCTTCTTCATTCTGAACCAGT
This sequence comes from Indri indri, assembly GCA_004363605.1. Classification (NCBI taxonomy): domain Eukaryota; kingdom Metazoa; phylum Chordata; class Mammalia; order Primates; family Indriidae; genus Indri; species Indri indri. The sequence goes on from RJWJ010009292.1 coordinate 27,294, forward strand.
GGTTAGGACAAAGGAGATAAAGGGGGAAAAGGTGGAAAGCTGACAAATTGTTGAATGTGGTTAATACAGAAAGGTGGTTTGGATAACTGCAGTCCCCAACCTCAAAGAGAAAAATGGCCTTCATTTGTTCTTGAACTTTATAGAATGCACATATTACCTTTAGGAGGCTAGGAACTTATTTGTCTAGAATACCAGCCTCTCCCATTCAACAACCATAGCAGAGTTTTTCTCTTGGAGAATAGCTTTAGATAAAAAGACATTCGAGAATTGCAAAGCCTCCAGAATACAGAGATTGTCTCCAGGTTCACGCAGTAAGGTATTTGCTAATATCTCAGCTTCCTGTACTCCTTTAACAGACAATTCTCTTTTTTAGTGCAATAGCTTGTCTTCCTCACCCTTCAAAATAGTTGCCACAGATGCCTAGCTTGATGTGGACCTTTGCAATGCAATTCATTATTACGAGTCCATCATCAAATTCTAAAAATGCAGCAAATGAATTCACCTTGGGATCTACATAAATATAACAACTCCAGCTCAGAAATCTAAAACTACAGATACAAATGAATATATTCGCCACTTTGAGCCATCAAAGAGGAATGCAATTTCCCGGCATAACTAAGTCTACTCCTGCAAACATCTGACAAGATATTAAAACATGTTTTACGTAAGTGCTGAGTAATTCGCATAACAGATCTAATCCCAGGATTCAAGTACATGTGATAATGATAATAAGGTACGGGAACCTGGGTAAGTCCTTCAAATTCTTCCTGTAAAATACAGGTGGACATACTTACTACTAAGGCTATTGTGAGAATCACATTTACTAAAGGTAGGAAAAGTCTTTTGTTATCTTTCAAGCACAATGTATAGATACGCAGCTTCCTAAGGACAGTTGTTTTTGCAAAATCACTTCTATAACATTGGTAGGTAATTTTCCTGTTGAGTGGTATGGTTTTTAGTCTTTGTTAAAGGGCTACTTGCAACCTTCAGGAGTAATAGTAAATCAGCCAATTTTGTGCTTGTTTATCCCAATGTCAATGTATCCACTAAAACCTTTAACAAACTCCCACCTTAATATAGTTAACAGATTTGTGTCAGTAAAATTATACTCTCTTTTGTTCAAGTCAGACTCTGAAGCCCAGACTAATTACATATCAACAAGGTTTGGTAGTCAAAGGTAACAAAATATCCTTTCATCCTTACTCGTTGAGTAAAATATTATTGTGACATTAAGATCTCATTTATCTCTTTCAGAAGTCCCATTTCAGGAAAAGTTCTAAAATGTGAATTCATTTTTAACTCTTAGCTGTCATTGTTCACTGGAAATATTTTTAGTAGTTCAGTTCAGAAGAGACATACCCATAAGGAACCCATATAAATGTATAGTTATTTCTGTTAACTTTGATGAGAAAATTAGACTTTATAAAGAAATTGGAATCTACAGAGGTATCAGTGAAGGTCTGAGGAATCCTGAGAAAGGGTGCAATGATTTACTTGTTGTCAACCATGCACAATTAGGTGAGTTTTGGAAGAACTCTACGTTCCTTTGAGTTAGAGGTTATAATTGGTTCATCAGAGTCACAACCCCAGAGCCATGAGGAGGGGCCAATATATTATATTTTGCCATTCTGACACAGAAATGATGAGACTGCTCTTCACAGAGCAAATGAGTAGAAATCCTATTTGCTATCTGTGGAAAGAAACAAGATTTCTCAATAGAAAAATATACGGTCTACAGGTCTGTCCTGGAAAACAGAGTCTTTAGCCGTGGGAAGCGACTTGTTCAATCTACTCTGAAGACAGAAGCTTGCTCTCCCAGAAAGTTGTTTGGTATCCATCAATTTGTAAAAACAGGAGAGTATCTATACAAAGAACTGAGTTTTTGTCCCAAATTAGTCAGAAACTAATTTTTGGTATTAGGAGGTTATTTTAACTAACCCCCGCTAGGCTTCGGTTTCCTTGTATGTGAAATAGAAATGACAAAATCCACCACAGCAACCTCATGGAGTTATTACAAGGATTTTTTTTTTGTAATTGCTGCCACTTTTGATCCCTTTTTATGTGCCAAAGACTACTAGGCACTCTGAATGTCACCTAAAACGTATGGTTTGCTCTTACTAAACATTACTGATTAGTATACAAAGGTTTCAAATTTGTGGTAATTTTCTTCTATCTGCTAATACTGGAGTAGGCATCTAACCAAGTTGTGACCCTAAATCCAAGGTTTACCCCTGATTTTCCACTAATTCTAATAAGATAACAGATACAATAAGTTGAGAAGGTCAGCACAAAGAGTGGAGGGCTTTGAATCATGACGTATGATTCAAATTATAATTAGATGGATGCTGCCTTGTGAATTTGAAAAATAGGCATTTTTTATTCTTTGTAAATCTTTACACTATATAAATTTAGTCTTTATAAATACTTTATTCTTTATAAATTTTATTTTTTCAGCTCATAGTTTATATCATTTATTGTTTAATATTTCTGCCAAAGTTCGAGAGCCACCAGAAATTAAAATATTAAAAAAGAAGGAAAAAAAAGAAAACAGTGGAAAAGAAAGATAAAGAGATTAGTTGGGAGAACTCTTAAAGTCATATCTCTAAAAATATGTTTCATTAAGCACTGGTTCCATAATATACTAAAAATAATAACTTCTTCAACCAGGGATATTTGATTTTGTGACACAGCATACTACATCACTGGAGTTTCACCACGCACATTAGCAAAGATGTGCTTCTGCACTCTAGGAAGATGTCTGCTTTAACTAAGCATTTTTCACCTATATAATCATAGAAGTAGGTTTATGGAGAGCACTTTCTATAGTCTAAAATACAAATATTCAGCAGGACTTGCTGTGAGACACATTCCTCTTTAGGGGTTCATAATTTCCTTCATTTTCCCTCATTTCCATGATCTGTTGTACAGGAATAGTCACCCATTTAGAAGTATTGGAAAGAAAAGATTTGATTCTTCCTCCTCCCGTGTCATTCATTTTGTGTTATCTGTTGGTGAAATTGAGACACTTGGCCAATTAGGTGGTTCTATATTGGATGGATCTAATAATTTCTTGCTTCTCCTTGTTCATTTGATAAACTCTCTTGAGTCAAAGCATGGAGTAATGTTTAGAGGTAGACCAAGTGATCTCCCTCATGCCTACTATAGGTATGCAATGGATCTCAGCCAGCTATTCTAAACAAGTGTATGGGTCTTACACTACCACCTGTCCCTTTGGTTGGGTAATACCAAGGAGTAGACTTGGAGGAGAAATAGTAAGGATCCCAGTTGCAATTAAAAACTGATTCTACAAACCAATGTCACCAGCAATGAAGACGATATTTAAAATCTATCTATCTAACTTGTGCCTATATCTCACAAATGGTTCCAAAATCAGGAGTCAAGAAGAGAAATGTTATTAATGAATATAACCAAAACCCAGAAACCTCTTCTGAAGAGATAGGCATATATTAGAAATGCTTTCTTTTTCTTGTCATTTTCACCCTTTCGATGAGCTTCGCATAACTTTGCATTTGAAGCTGGACTTGATTAATCTAACCCAAGCACTGACATTTTCTTAAAGAAAATACTCCACAGAGGTTGAGAACCCTAATGTTATCAGAATACCAAGATTTCTAAAATGGTTTTGAAAGTAGCTGGAGAAAAGAATGTTCAAATTCAGGCAACTGCCAACACTGGTTGCAAAAGGTCAAATCACAAAATGTTCCCCAAGATGTCAAATCACTCCTGGGGATACTTTGCGAAATTATAGGTTTAAAAACTTGACCTTACTTGCTCTTTATTACAAGCACTCACTTTTAAACTACCTCCCCAGCATGGAATTCTTTCACCCAGGATGTTTTTCATTTTGTAATATTTAAGTGTATTTTAAAGATATCTGTTAAAAATCATTGCTAATATTTATTTTAAAACCTATGTAAATTTTACCATACTCTATACAGTTGGCTCTAAGTAGCTCAACTTCTTTGAATAAGGGAACTTTATGTTTTGGTGGGAAAAGCACTGGATTCAAAGTCAGCTGGCCTGGGTTCTAATCCCTGCCTAACTATGGTCATGATGTGTGATCTTGGGTAAAATCCCTTCTCTTCTCTGGTTTTCTTTTTTTCTTCTCTATAAACTATAACAAATTAAATTAGATAATGGATCAGTGAAAACCCTTGTAAATGTTGAATCTGATTTGGGTATTTAAAAATTATTAGTAGTGTTGTTATTTAAATCTACATATTTGAAACGTAAGTCAAATTTCACCAATGGGAGTTCTGATATTTACTTTTTAAAAAATGAAAAAATAAGGCATTTGTTGAAAAATAAAAAAACAGCTATTTATTAGTTTGACATTCGTTTGCTCTATAACCTTGACAGGTTGTCTCTTGTCTGTTTTTTCACATGGAAAAATAGTCAACCTTACTTCATAGAGTTGTGACAAGGATTAAATAAAATGATTACTGTGGTGTGTTTAGAACAGGGACTGAGAGATAGTGTGTGCATAACTGTGCATAACAAATGTTTCTGAATGTTATTGCCATTATTATTTTTTTCATTTTTCTAATGTTTTCACATAGCACATACAGTCATATGATCTTGAGAATCTAGTTGTACATCAGAGCTATTCATTTTGGTTTGTGTTTACAATAAATACCTTTATATTTTTCTGCACCTGTCAGGAAGTCAAACATGTAGTCCTATTCCTTCCTCTCCCAGTTTTAATAGCTGCATATCTGACAGGACCTCTTCTCTTGCATTGCAATGCCCACTTGGGGTCAAGGGCAAGAGAGCAAAATATCCATCCTGAGAAGGCCACAGCCCAGGCATGATATAAGAAGGCTCCCGAGTAGAGGGTGGCAGGCTTTGTGTGCTACGTGAAACTCTTTGTAGACTGAAGAGTTCACCCCATGGCTGATGAGATGCCATCTGTTCCTCCACTGTCAGGCACAGTTGCCTCCTTCTATCCATGTGACTTGATTGCATCATTTTAGTAAAATAATGTGAATACTTTTGGAGAAGCATGCAACAACCACACATATTTTCAGATTATATTTGGAATTCAGAACACAAGGTTGTCTTGGTTTTCAATTTACATGTCAAAGATTGAATCCTAGCAGCACCCTGTTTGCCATATGGGGTCTTGAGTCTCTTTCATTTTGTAAACAACAGATTAGAGCAGGAGGTTAGAGTCAAGCATTGTCTGTCCACAGGGTAGATTTTGATTGCATTCTTGACCAGAATAGACCCCTGGAAGCAGTTGTTCTGAGAGAAGTATCATGGGAGCCAAGGTACACAGGCATCTGCCCCATATCTGGCTTCTGCTATTGCAGAATTGACGTAGGGGATTATTAAAGGCTCTCCAAATCCATTCTTTTTGAGTTGGTACTTGCTTTATTTTCACAGGTGGTATTGCATGTCTAATCAGCATCAAGAACCATAGCATAATGTTCTGTTCACCAAAACCGAAACTGTCTCTGGCCTCATTACACAGGCAGTTTTTAGTGTTTTCATTGCTGAGTTAGAATTTGCATTTGATCTCACAGTGCCAGAGCTGAATGGTAATTTACAGACCAGGCCACTTTCTTCATTTGACAAAGTGAGAAAGTGGATCCCTGAGAGGTACAGGAGTTTGCCAAAGGTTCACACCACAGAACCTGTACTCAAAGCCAAGTGACTCAATTCACCCCTGAATGCTTTTTTTATTTTCATCAATACTGTCATTTAAATAATTATGAGTTGTAAAATTGAATAACAATTTACGCATTAAATATTTAATAGATTTTTCTCTCTTCTTTCCCATGTTTGAGTTCCTGAATAAACTTTAGAGTAAACCAATCTTTGCTTTAATGATTTGCAAAGAATAAGAAGGAAGAAAATAATAATCTTTAATTTTAAAGAGATATATTATTGCTAAGCTGCTACTGTTCTCTTAGCAGTGAGGCAACAACTTCTCAGCCAGATGATCAGGAGAAATTTCTCAAGGATAATTTGAGTAATAAATTTATAGCCTACTTGGGATCTGGTATTTAAATCATGAAGTCCCTAATTTCCCGTCTATAGCCTTCCCTGCAATTAAAAAGAAAAAAAAAAAACTCACTATTTTCAAGTAGTTTCTATAGGATGTGTACTTTGTAAAATTTATTCATGTTAATGTATAATTCCTTAACCTGATCAATTCCTTAACAACATATAGAATTTGTCGGTTAAGAAAAAGTAGTCATGACAATAATTTGTGAAAATTGGTTTGCTAGCTATAAGAATTATAGAATGGAAAATACTTGCTTCGAGTTAAGTATTATTGTCTTTGATCTTGTTCGTGGCAGGAAAGATGCTCTTAGTAATGTTTTAAGACTCGTGTTCTAAAAAAAGGATAAAATCTCTTTTTTTCTGGTTTGCTGTGTATCAGCTTTTGTGGATAACCTAACCTAATGTCAAATTAACCAAGCTTACATGTAGCTTGTCTTTTATAGAAAGGCAAAGAAAATTTTGGTGACATAAACATTCCCCATAAACTTTCTTGCTCTCCTGTGCTAGCTTGGCTATGGTTCTTGTTAAGAAAAGGCACTAATCAATAAAGAATAGAATATAGAATATAAACAGACTCCCCTTTTTTTTTAGTTCTAGAATAATTTGTTTGAGAGTAAATAAAAGATATACCAATTGGAAAAGAGAAATCATACAACTTAGACTATTCGCAGTTAGTAAGACCATCTAATCCAGCTATAACTAAAGCTCAGAAAGTTGAAATTATATACCCAGGCTCACACAATTAGTTAATACCAGATCTGGGACATAGACTTTCAGTTGCTTGATTCTTAATTTGAAATTTTCTCATAATGACTTTCCATTAAAAGTATTGCACCGATATTTTGGTCCATGCTACTGAAATAACAACACACTGACCATAACCACAGGAATATGCAATTTTAGACATCAACTGATTCAATTGTTTCATCTGAGAAATGTGGAAACTGAATACCCTTGCTTCCCATCCTGCTCCCCGGCCCTTGGAATTACAGAATTGTGCTCCTCTGTCAGAGGTTACCATGTGGGATGTGGCAGATGAAGGAGAGGAGAGAAGTATGGGGAGCTTGGCATGGGGGAAATTGATCCGCCTGCTGAGAGCTCTGTTTGGAGCAACAGCATTTTTCAAGTCCTTATGTTTCCCTCCTAGATGTCAGGAGAAGGGAAGCCAGGGCAATTTCTAGCATTGTTCCTTGAAGAGCTGTGACATGTTTTTTTGTAAAACAAACCCAGACAAGGGAAGGAATGCCAGCAAACAGTCTTACCACACTTAGTCAACTGTCCTCCAGGGAGAGAGTGACAGTGTCTCTCTGCCTCCAGCAAAGAACAAACGCCACTTGCTGAATGCAGGTTGAATGAGCCAGATGAGAATCTAAGCTGAAATCAATACACCTCCTTGTTGTATCTCAGCCAGGAAAGAGAACTTGGAAAACTTAAGCAGAAGAGATGCTTGGCTTGGCATGTAGCCACCTTCCGTGATCCCCAGACAAGGAAGGGCATTCAGAAACTCAGACCAGCAGCTACAAGAAAGGAGTGTTTTTCCTTTTTCTGGTTAATTTGGGGGCCTAAGTGAAAGCGCCATAATACTTAATTTATGTATCATGTTTTCTATTTTCTGAGAAATGGTCTCTCAATGCTCTCAGTACTGTGCAACCAAAGATCTCTTTTCTACCTCCTCCCTAACTTTACATAGGGCATCTCCCAGACCAGTTTATGCTGAGCAATACTCTGTGCTCTCACCATGTCGGTGTGACTTTGAGGTCAAATGTGGATTTATACCTTGACTCTTGTTCTTACTAAATATATAACTTTAAGTTATTAATACTTAACTCCTTGCAATGTCAATTTCTTCCTGTCTACACCCAACTCTTTTCTGTGCCGCATTCCCTCCTCCTTGCTGCTCTGGTAGAAAGAAAGATAGACAAGGTGTCTAATGACTGCTTTTCCTAGGCATTTGTATTTTATCAAAGATTCCTGTAGACATAATGCTTTGAACATAGTGAACAGGTTCTTTAATAGTGGGGGGTTCTGGTATCATGGTACACAGAAGGATAGAATCATATCCAGAGCACTCAGAGCAACACACTAAGAAGGCTGACTCTCTCCAATCTACCCTTAAGACCAAACCTCAGTGATGATTGAACTACATGATAAATAAAGTTACTCCCAGTTTTATAATTTTACAAAAATCTTAGGTTTATTCATGCCCTAAAGCATATCATATAGGTGATTAGATGAAGAAAACAGACTAAAAGCCCAATATGAACCTAGAATATTCTTAATTTTCTTTCTAGCATAGTTTTAATTTTGGGGGACAATCCATTTATACCAAACATCCAACGTACAAGCAATAATGGAGAGGTAATTTTCATGTAAAAAATACGTTCATATTCAGAACACATAGGTCTGCCAGCATGCAGAGATTTGATAACTTTGCTAAAAATAAATCTTAACAAGAATCATGAGTTTCACGCAATCCTGCTCTCCTAATCTTTATTACTAATGCGTCTGTACTTAATTTTTTTATTTTTTTTTTTCATTTCTTAAGAGTGCCACTGTTGAATTCTAATGGTGGCAGGTTTGCAGAGGCAATGGTGCTTGGAAATTACCTCTGGAATTTTGTAATTGTGCATTTTAAAAGTTCAGGATGATCAATTACTACTGAAAATTAAATGGACTTATAACAACCAATGTTTATTGATCACCTGCTACAAACCAGTCTCACTATACAATAATAACAGTCAAGTTGAGAGTCAAATCAAGAACTTGATACCATTTACAATAGCTACAAAGAAAATAAAATACTTAGAAATATACTTAACCAAGGGGGTGAAAGAGCTCTACAAGGGGAACTACAAAACATTGATGAAAGAAATCACAGAAGACATAAACAAATGGAAAAACATCCCATGTTTATGCATTGGTAGAATCAGCATCATTTAAATGTCCATATTGCCCAAAGTGATTTACAGATTCAATGCAATCCCCATCAAAATACCAATATCATATTTCACAGTTCTAGAAAAAAATAATTCTACTCTTCATTTGGGTCCAAAACAGAGCCAAAACAATTTTATTAATAGCAAAAAGAAAAAAAATTAAAAATTTAAAAAATAAAAAAACAAATCTGGAGGCATCTCATTACATGACTTCAAATTATGCTGCAAAGCTATAGTAACCAAAATAGCATGGTATTGGTATAAAAGTAGAGACATAGATCAATGGAATAAAAGTAGAGAACCCAGAAATAAAACATCTACCTACAACTAACTGATCTTGGACAAAGCGAACAACAACATACACTGGGGAAAGGAAGCCGTATTCAACAAATGATGCTGGGAAAACTGGATAGCCACATAAAGAAGAATGAAACAGGATCCCTATCTCTCACCATATACAAAAGTTAATTCAAGATGGATAAAAGATTTAAACACAAGGCATGAAACCATAAAAATTCTAGAAGAAAATGTAGAAAAAATTCTCCTAGACATTGGCCTAGCAAAGAATTTGTGACTAAGACCCCAAAGGCAAATACAGCAACAACAAAATCAAATTAATTTGGACTTAATTAAATGAAAAAGCTTTTGCACAGCAAAGGAAATAATCAACAGAGTAAATAAACAACCTAAGAATGGGATAAAATTTTCACAAACTATGTATCTGATAAAGGGCTAATATCCAGAATCTACAAAGAAAGGAAACAAATCAGCAAGAAAAAAACCAAACGACCACATTAAAAGTGGGCAAAAGACATGAACAGAAGGTTTTCAAAAGAAGACAGACAAATGGCCAACGAACATATGAAAAAAAGCTGAACATCACTAATTGTCAGGGAAATGCAAATTAAAACCACAATGAGATACCACCTTACCCCTTTCAGAATGCCCATTAATAAAAAATCAAAAATAATAGATGCTGGTGTAGATGTAGAGAGAAAGGAATGCTTATACGTTGTTGGTGGGACTGCAAATTAGTACAGCCTCTATGAAAAACAGTATAGAGATTCCTCAAAGAAACAAATGTAGACTTACCATTTGATCTAGCAATCCCATTACGGGTATCTACCCAAAGGGAAAAAAAGTAATTTTATCAAAAAGACACCTGTACTTGAATGTTTATCACATCACAATTCACAAATGCAAAAATGTGGAATCAACCTAAGTACCCAGTGATTCATGAGTAGATTAAGAATATGTGGTATCTGTCTATATAGATATAAATATAAATATAAATAGATATGGATATAAAGGAGTACTGTTCACCCATAAAAAGGAATGAAATAATGTCTTTTGCAGCCACTTGGATGGAACTGGAGACCATTATCCTAAGTAAAGTATCTCAGGAATGGAAAAACAAACACTTCAAGTACTTTCTAATAATTGGGAGCTAAACAATGGGTACACATAGCACACATGAGATGTAAAGGTCATTGGAAAACAAAAAGAGGGGACGGTAGGAGGTGGTAAGGTGTAAAAACTTATCTATTAGGTACAATGAACACTATTCTGTTGATGGGCACATTAAAAACACTGACATAAGCATTATACAAGGTATCCAAGTCACAAAATCATTTGTACTCCCTTAATATTTTGAAGTTAAACAAACAAACAAAAAAAAAAAAACACTCCCAGTGGTATGAACTAGAGATGCAGGATAAATAAGAAAGTCCCAACTTACAAAATGCCATTTATGTGCAAGTAGAGATTTCAGGTAAACAGGCAATTCAAAGCATTATTATAAGTGCCATAAAAGAATAAAATAAAGAAAAGGGAAAGCAAACATATTCTCAAAACTTGTTGCATTTCAAATGAATGATAAAGTACAAATAGTTGTTGTCAAGTGAAGAATGTAGGAAGAACATTCTGTACAAAGGAGACAATAAGTGATTAGTCCCTGGGGCATGTGAAAACCTGACATATCTGATAAAGAACGAACAATTCTTAGGTCTATAATGTTAAGTGCTAGGATTGGGTGAAGGCAGTGGTAGAGAAAGATGAGCTTGGGGAAGTAAGTATGTATTAAGTTTCCTGTATGTCATGTATTTGGAACTGAGAACAATGCGAAGCATTGCTTAGGCCATCTACCACCATATCAGGGATTAATAGGTAAACCGCATGGTAGGATAATATCTATCTTTCCCAAAAGTTTCAACTCTACCTAAAGGTGTGAAATGGAGTCTCACATTTCACATAATCTCATCCTACCACAACAGAGGTCAAGAGTGAGCCTACATAATAGTCTAAGACAATGACTTCCAAAGGTCTTTCTAATCATCAGGGATCCACCTGGGTAGGGGACTGGATCACATGCTGGCATAACCATCTGTTCCTCTAGAATGCCTTCTGTCATCCAAAGGGTGCAGATGGGACCACAGACACCACCTGTTCATTCACACCCTCAACAGCCACACTAACACTAGCTTCCTTGAAACTACCATGTCTAATCTTAGTATAATAGGTCATTACTCTCTTACATCTTAAAGATATTAGCTCTTGGTTCACTGTCACACATTCCAATACCTAATTTGTATTAAGTCTTAGAGTTTCAAAAGATCACTATGTAATCTACAAAACTCTGCCCTCTACATTCCTTGAATTCCCCTAGTGTGATGGTTCAGTGATGTTGATTGGAACACCATTTCCTTCACTCACTTTAATGGCATACCTAATACTTTACTTTTTTAAATTAATAACTGCAACTTTTCCATAATATCTATTTTATGAATCTTACTATGGGACAAATATTTCTCACTTGTTTCTAATTTACTCTCTCTGGTATTCTGGCCTCCAAAATCATTTTACTTTATAGGGAACTTCGACCCATCGATTCTGATTTTTTTATCTCCCTTATTTCCCCGGAATCCTCTCCCTCTTTACTCTGTGTAAATTATTTGGTTGATCATTACAACCACTCTCTCAATGCTATTGTCATTCATCATATTCATTTGGAAAAACCACCATATTGATTTCTCTACAGTTTCCTTCTGCTTGATGCCTACTCTCAAGCAAACTGACCTTCTTGCTGTTCCTTGGGCCATCCAGGCATCCTCTTGTCTTAAGAACTTTGCAGCATTAACAAGCAGTGTTTAAAAATATGGGAATCCTGACCCTCCAAAATGGTGCACAGGACCTCAAAAAACCTTATGCATCAGGCCTTAAAGTGAAGCTGCTACCTATATTTGCAGTGAGGCCTCCACAATGTCTACATCACCCACAGGCAGGGTGGAAAACACCTTAGTCACCAGAACCCAGACACTCTTTGATTATGTTATATTTCATGATAAAATTTTAAAATGGTTTTTAAAAACAGACACTGACAACAGAATGGATCAATGAGGAGACAACAAGTAGCAATGAATATTTAAAAGGACAGCAGTACTTTATAGAGTTTGCCTAAGGATTCAACAGGAAACAAATTCTGGAAATTAAGAGAAAAGAAAATACAGGTAATAGATTCCTCTACTTGTTTCTCTTCCAGAAAGTGAAAGTTTCTGTTATCTCAGGATACAGCATATTTGTCCAGGGTTTTATTTTTTCAGACTTAATTATTTGAACTACTGAACACAAATGAGGTATGGTCAAAAAGATAGCATAATTTAGGCTGAGAAACTTTTTCTTCCATACAGTTTTTCATATGTGTAGGTGAAAATACACACACACACACACATCTCTTCATTCCAAAAATAATAGAGAACAGTCCCTCTTAGTTATTTCAAGACTGCTCTTTTAAGCAATGCCTTTTCTAGATGACTTAGGAGATCTCTTGAGCCATTTTACAGAGCAATATTTCAATTCTCCTATTTAATTAGGAGTATTTAAGAGGAGCTGGGAATAAAGGACTGGATCTCTAGGATTATGCGTCATGTAGTAAATTAAGAAAATATCCAATTCTTGAGATTTTGGGAATAGATTTTCAAGTTTGGCCAAGGTGGAGGGATGTTTTATCTGCACTCCTCCTGTTCCTTCTCTGTGGTAGAGCTCGTTAGAATAACACCACCAGCCTCTCTGTGCCCTTCACCTCCACCTAAGGGAAGGCTGAATCACTTAGATGGGTAAATGAGCTTTGGAAGGAATAAACCTGATAAGCATTGCCAGACTCCTTCCCGTCCCTCCTTCTCTTGGTAGGGGCTCTCTAGCGGGCATGCCTATTCTCTATTCTTCCATGGGTGGGTAACTCTAATTATGCTGGGTGACTAATTGTAGTTCTGGGGTTTAGGATTACAAAGAACATGCAAAATTTTTCAATATGAGCTTTATCAATAATAAAGATAATGCTTTGATCACTTTCCACTTGTTCATTTTATTTGTCTATTGTTTTAGAACATGGGGGACAAGAAGGTGGTGTTATTCATTGGACTTTTAAACATGAAACATTCACAATGACTTGAATATGCTTGATCATTCCTACATCTGAGCCTTTATTTATGCTATTAACCTTGCCTACATGCCTCTCTTCTCTCTGCAACCTATTGAAATATCTCTTCCAGACCCGGCTCAAACACTTTATCTTCCAGGAGGCTTCTCTCATTCCTCATGCCTCTCTGGACCTACGACGGCATTGCTTTAACCCTTGTTTGTCCTATTCTTGACTCACTACTTCATTGCTATATTTTGCTCATGTGGTTGTAAGAGATTCACTTTTCTCCCAGATTTTCTGATGGCCATTGTTTGAAGATGTTGCTCGTATAGTGTTAATTATTTTAAATGTTTCACACACAAGCAAAGGCATTAACACAATGGTTATGAACACATTCTTTGGAGGCAGATAGGCCCATTTATCCTATGGTTTCTTGCTCATAGAATAATATTACAATGCCTCATAGTTACTATAGTGATCAAATGAAAATTGCCATAAAACACTTAGCTCAGCTCCTAACACATAGTAAATACCCAATAAATGGTAGCTACTATTTGTCTTTATAAATATACATGCATTCATACATAAACAAACACACAAGCGCACGTGAATATTCCTTTTCCTTTTTGATACAACTCCCAAGACAGATTGAGCTCAACTGAAATTTTTCGTACTTATTTTGAAAACACATAATGATTTTTTAATGCTGATCAAACGTCTTAGGGAAATCTGGTTACATATAGACAAGTATTCTATGATAATATCATCATCTGCAAAAATAATGAACAGATAAAAGAAAGTTTTATTAATACATAGAAAATCGTTAAAGACTCCAGTAAAGTTGATTATATCTCATCCATAAATATTTCTAAATAAATTCATATTTGATTTTAACACAGGTTTATAGCAAGAAGAAACAGAATTTAAATAAAAAACAATATCAGTAAGATAATTTTCAGACTTTGATAATAGAAAACAGTATCTATGCCACATATTTTTCTCAAAGATAATTGGTTAAGTCATTGTAGAATATTCAAACATTTAATTAGCCATTTTGAATAATATGACTAAGCACTTTGTTTTCAAATATACAATGATTATCATGTTTAATGTATTTCAAGGTGTTTTCATATTGGTACTTTCTTGACGATGTCAGAAGCTACTTGCCTGACAGGTATTACAAGATAGTATTGATTTTAAATGTGTCTTGATTTTAGAGGTATCAAAATGAAAAATAAACATGCACTTTAGAATCAATAAAATAAGGCAATTTTTTTCAGAAACATTTATTGAGAAAGTACATCAGATTCTATGCCAGGGTATAAAACAGATACCGAGACAGATGGTTTTCCTGCCCTAATAAATATCAAGAAAAATTACATGAAGAATGTGTGATAAATAAAATTAGGTCTCAAAAACATCAAAAATTTAGGACAAATTTTTATTCAAGGTGATTTTGACTTAATTGCGATTGAAGACAAAATTTTAAAAATCAAATTTAAAGGGAATTTATTAATAACACTGGTAGGAGTAAAAAGAAAAAATTATACAGACCTCCATTTCAAGCTATAAAAGAGGGGCGTATATCATCCCACACTTTCTGATGAGAATAACTCCAGAAGCTGGATGAAAAAATTTTTGAAAAGAAAATGAAAGAACATTGTTTGTAGACACTAGGGAACTAAGGAAAGCATCCAGGACCCCTCCAAGAATGCTAAAGAGAAGAAAATTGTAGTCACTTTGGGCATATGATGATTTAACAGTCTCGTGGTACTATGACGGAAAGAACTGGAGCTCTAGGATAGATCAGGAGAAAACAACCTGTGCTTTCAATCGAATTTCTAATCATTGTTTAGTATTGTATATAAAATAATTACTGTATATAAAAATAAAAGTAATTTTTGTAATGACATTTGACTTAGTGACCTTGCTAAATTTTAATGTTTTAATGAGTTTTTTATATACTCTATGTAGGCAGCTATGCCGCCTGCAAATACGAGATTTCGTTTCTTCCTTTCTAAGCTTCATGCGGTTTATGTCTTTTTCTTCCCTCACTGCTTTGAATGGAGTCTGCAGAACAGTGTTGTGTAGAAAATAGTGGCAAGCAGGATTTCTTTTCTTGTTTTTGACTCCGGGGGAAATCTTGCAATATTTTACAATTAAGCATAACGTTGGCTGTAAGTTTTTATTTTAGACACCCTTTACATTAGAAAAGTTCCATTCTATTACTAGTTTACAATAATTTCTATCATTAAAGAGAAGTAAGTTTTTACTAAATGTATTTTCTTCATCCACGGAGATAATTGTATGTTTTCCCCCCTTTATTCTATAATTGTAAAGCATTTTGCATATATCAATTAATTTTGTAATATTAAGCCAGCCCTGTATCCCTGGAATAAAACTCCACTTGGTCACGAACTAAAATCCTTCTTATATAACACTGGAGTAGATTTGTTGACACCTTGATTAAAATTGTTCCTTACATGTTCATGAGACACTGGTTTGTGTTTTTGTAAGTTTTCTTCCTTTCCACCCTTCCTTCCTCCTTCCTTCCTTTCTTTTTTCTTTTTTGAATTCTAATGTCCTTGTCTATTATGATGTCGGGTTTCAATGTTTTCAAAGTGAGTTTTCTACCTTTTCCATTCTCTAGAATAGTTTGCATCAGAATGGTATTATTTTTAATAAATGTTTAAATATATTTACTGATGATGCCATTGCAAAAGTCTTCCTTTTTTGCTTTCTTCCTTCTTTCCTTTCTTCTTTTCTCTTTCTTAACTTATACTTCAAGACAATCGATAGTTATGGGTTTATACATATTATTTATTTTTCCTTGTGTATCTTTCTACAATACAAATTCTGTTTTTCAAAGAATTTGTCTATTTACTCTAAAAATTCAATTTTTAAATTTTTTTCATAACACAATTTTATTTCCTTTTTAATGTCATAATATTTGTAGCAATATCCCATTTTTATATCCCTTTTATTAAAATATGTACCTTCTCTCTTTTTCATTTTTCTTGATCATTTTTGCTAAAGATTATCAATCTTATTCACTATTTTTAAAGAACCACCTTTGGCCCTGTTGATTTTCTCTAATACAGTGCTATCTTCTATTTCATTGATTTTAGCTCTTGTTTTGTTATTTTTTTCCACATATTGTGAATTTAATTTGCTTTTTCTCCATTTTCTCTATTCTAATATATGCATTTAAAAAGTATTTCCTTCTCAGCACAGCTTAGCTATATCATTCAACTCAAACATGCTTTCTAATTTCTGTTTTCATTTCTTTTATTACATATGATATTTAATAATATATTTCTTATTTTCAAAATATTTAGGAAAATTTTAGCCACTTTTTTGCTATTAATCACTAGTATAATTCCACTATAGTCAAAAAAGATAATCTGAAAGATGTTAATCCTTTTAAATGCAATAACTTCTGTTCTATGGCCTAATGTGTTCAAATTGATAAATGCTTCACTGTCATATTGAAAGAAGTTATATTCTGCAGATGTTGGGTACAGAGTTGTATATATGTTAATTATTTCCAGCTTGATAATCATATTCAAATCTGCTATGCTCCACCGATTTTTTTTTCTTTTGGTTCTATCAGTTATTGAGAAAGAATGGTTAAAATTTCAAACTAAAATTGTGGCATTTCCTGTTTATCCTTTGAATTCTGCCTTTGTGCCTAAATAATGTATGGTTATGTGATTAGCTGCATAAAGATTTTATACTTATATATTGTCCACAATATCTTATTTTTCTGAAATGTCACTATCTCCTGTAATAGTAATACTTTTTGTTTAAAATCTATTTAATCTGAAATTTGGTATAGGTAAGCTAGCTTTCTTTTTGCTGACATGTGCATAGTATATTTTAAATTTTTTATTTCTATATATTAGCAACAAAAAATGAAAATCAAAATCTAAATGATATTGTTTACATAGCATCAACCCCCCCAAAAAAAACTATGCATAAATATTATGAAAAATGTACAGGACCTGTACACATGTGCATGTACACACACATTCTCACAAACTAGAATGTATGACTGAGGAAAATATTCAAGATCAAACTAAAGGGAAGTATATACCTTGTTCGTGAAAGGCTCAATATTGTAAAGATATCAGTTGTCCGCTAATTAATTATATTTTCAATGCAATGTCAATCATAATGCCAAGTATTTTTTAAATTGATAATATTGTTTTAAAATCTATATAAAAATATAAAGAACCAATATTAGCCAAGAAAAAGAATGAAGTTGAGGAATTATACTACTAGATATCAAGAGATTTATAAACAAAAGTATTCAGACAGTGTTGCACTGTCACGAAGATAGAAAATCAGAGCAGATTTAGTCTTAAAAACATAAATGTGGTCACCTAATTTATTACAAAACTGCCACTGAAATGCCTTGTGGAAAGCACAGTTTTTCAATAAACATTAATAGAACAAATGAATATCCATTGGTAAAATTTGAAACTTGATCCCAATATCACACCATATATGAAAACAATTCCAGATGGATCACAGACATAAATGTGAAAGGTTTAATAATAAAGCCTCTAGAAAAAATATAGAATAATTTCTTCATGACATTGGGGTGGGTAGACATTTCTTAAATATGGCACAAAAAGCACTAATGACTCAATAAAAATCTGTATTGCTTTAAAGTTAAGAACTTCTATTCATTATAGGTATTATTAAGAAGTGAAATGGCAAATCAGAGAATGGGAGAAGATATTTGTTTTATTTGTTTTATCTAGCTGTATATGACTATATATATATATATATATATATATATATCTTTCTATCACTTGCCAAAATATGTAAAAAATTACTACAAACCAATAAGAAAAAGAAAGACAAAAAGATGGATGAAATCTTGAACAAATACTTCACAAGGAGGAATATGCAAATGACCAAAGAGCATATGAAAAGTTGCTCAACTTCAATAGTTATTAGGGAAATACAAATTAAAATAACAATGAGATATAGTATTTATCCAATAGGATAGCTAAACATTTAAAATAAAGAGAAAAACAAATTAAAAACAAATTTTAAAAATCCCAAGTGTTGTCTAGGATTTAGAGGATCTGAAGCTTTTAACAGAAGTGTGACTTGTTACCTAAAAACCTACAAAATGTATACTTTGTCCACCATTTAAAAAAAAATAAACCCAAGGCTCTTTTTCTGTGATATTTTCAGTTATATGACAGCATAAAAATTCAGAGTGAAACTCAAGAGACACTTCAAATTTATATCAGAGAGATTTCCCCAGACATCTGAAACATAGACTCTAAGGCACTGTCTCATTATACATATTAGTTTCAGCAAAAAATCCTTCTTCTTATTAAGGTTTCTGAATAATATGAACTCCTTTGGGAGTCCAAGGGATTGGCATATGTGTGGTGTAGATTTAGTAGTAAGTGAAGAAAGTTAGACTATGTAAAGATTTCTTGTTTAGTGGTTTATTAGGGAAGTATGCAGACATGTGACTTGATTAAATTAGTTAGCTCATTCTGGCATGCTGCTGGTATCCTGATATTCCTCGGGAACTGCCTTCCCACTCTCAGTCCATGTGATTTGGGTGGTTGTACCCTTCCCTCTAGAAGTGGGATGTGGCCATAATTAGTTCCACGGACAAGTGTCCCAGCTAGAAAATTGTGCATTCAGACTCAAATCCAGGATTTTTATTGTAATTGAAAGAAAAGTGGCATGCTCCTTACTCATGGGGTTGCCAAGGCAATAGAACAGAATAAACCTGCAGCTACAGGCAGCCATTTTGTCCCTTCAAGGAAAGGGCCTTCCTGAGAAGGTGCTCACCATAGAGGAAAACAGAGCTGCAAAACTGAGAGAGCAAGACTAAATGCTGATTATTACAACGTGAAACCTGGGGTTCAACCATGCCTAAGCCAGATCTACTTTTAGACTTTTAGTTGTGTAAAACATTCCCTTTTTATATAACCAGTCTTTGAATATGCTACTTTTAAGCGTAAGAGTCCTAAAAATGTTTTGGGCTTCAGCTTTTTCATTGATACAGTGACTTATACTTCATTGGGTTGATTGTCATGAAGATAAAAAACAGCAGATAATATTAAATGTAAAATAAACTATCTTCAACAAGTCTCTATATTAGTGATGAAGCCCTTCAATAATACATGATGAATGAATTATATAGATTATTTATGATCTCTTTTAACATATTCAGAAAAAGGAAATTCTATTAATATAATTATTTTTACATTAAAAAAATTTCTTCAATTATCATTGTTAGTTTCAAAATTTTTTTGCTTGTGCTTTTGTTTGTCTGGTTTGTTTAGTCTGGGTTTGGTTTGATTTGGTTCTTATAGATACTACATTGCAGCAGAGATCTAACTCTTATAGACATTAGGATACCAGATCTATCAATTACATTTAAATGTTTAATTTGTTCCTTAAGTTTAGCCAACACACCTTTATTTTGATTCTAAATAATTTAAAATTACTTCAATTTATATAAGTTTACATTTTGTGGAATTTTAAAATAAGCATTTACTTGAGTGTGTTTGTGTGTGTTTTTGTGTGTGTACTAGAGGAATAAGGAAAGATATATCCTAAAGTCATCTCTTACAAATTCTCTTATGCTTCTTTATGTAATTTAAAGTTAAGAATCTTTTAAAACCTGACTTTTGCCTTCAGTGACACTAAGATATTACAGATAGTGAGAGCACTAATTTATCCATGCATGGATGTGTAGTTTCTATTTTACCCTTTTACTGCTAGCTGTTCCGTATTTTATAGACATAGAAATTCAAACGCAAAATTAAGATCCTTCAGCAAAAACAGAAATACATTTTTTTGATGTTCTCTTCTCAGTCTCTGTTGAGGGCCAACAATCGTAAGTAGTACAAGTCCAGAATTTTAAATCATGTTCTGAGATACACCTACAAATCTTAAATGATATTAAACCATAATCCTTTGATCTCAAGAGGACACATTGATGTCCTTTCTGTTCTGTCTACATCTCTATCAAACCTAATTTCTCCCTATTTTAAAGATTCAGTTCAAAATATTCTATCTCCACATTCTTTCTTCTAGGTATCTCCTTTCAACCCATCACTGTTCACTATAAAGCATCTACTATGTGCCAAGCATGGTGCTAGTTGCTAAGGAGACAACAATGAAGTTGGATGTCCATGGCATTTATCCACAGCCAGTCTTATAAAGAAGAAACCCTCTTATGAAATACAAAAAGAGCTTGTACTCAGCCAGTTGATCCAAAATTATCTTTTATTAGTTATTAAAAAATATGCTTTATGCAATGTTTTAAAATGCATTTTTACCTCAAAACCTATAAAATATACACTTTGTTTAACAGTGAAAAAAAATAGACCCAAGACACTTTTTCTTTGAGCAAGGGTCTGCCAACTGGTTATCAATATGTCATCTTTCACACATAATCTCATCCAAATGCATCAACAGGCTTGGATAGAAACACAACTGAGTCTAGATAAATATTAAACTCAACAGAATTACATGGACATGCACTCAAGTAACCCATGAGCATCAAGTGTTCAAACTGCTGCACACATTGGCCAATACTCTTGACAGAGACAGTGGAGAGGTTGACTGTGTAGACCAGTCTGCAAAGGAATTAAATAAGTAGCCTAAAGAGTGTTTCTACAGTTTTATAATGATCTGGGTGAATAACTAAAATAACTAGACCTTATTTGATAGCACAACAAAATGACTATAATCAGCAATAAGTTAGGGTATACTTTAAAGTAACTAAAAGAGTGGAATTGGAATGTTCCTAACACAAAGACATGTTAAATATCTGAGGTAATAGATACCCCAATTACCCTGATTTAATTAATTCACCTTGTATGCCTGTTTCAAAACATCATGTGTATCCTATAAAGATATACAACTATTATGTATCCAAAATAATTTTTAAAATAAATTAAAAACTAAAACTAAAAATAAAATAACTAGACTTTAGTGGGATCCATGCCTCATTTAACTTTGAACTTAACATCCCTTGAGATGGTGTTTTGTATAAAACACGCACTCAGCAAATACTAAATGAATACTGAACAAAGTATTTTTCTGAACAATATCTTGGTTAATGAAAACAATACTGGATTTCATTGCCATGTTTTAATAGAAAATTTTAATCTATGTTGGCTAGTTTCTTGTTGGATACAACATCAAATGATTATTATATCTAGAGCTGCAGACAGATCAGGTATCTTTGGATACAAAGCTCATTCCACGTACTTCCATGGGCCAAAACTTAAATGTAAAAGACAGGGAAAGGCATGCATAAACCATACACTATGCAACTCAGCGTTAAATTGGTACGGCTATGGAAACACCACCTTTGCTGCTGCCTGAAGTGTTAGCACAGGTTCCTCAGGCAAACCCCAGTTATTGCAGTGCTGGGCTGGCAGATGGACTCTACAGATACCTCTCTCCCACCAGCCTCTGTCTGAGAGGCACTAGGCTTGGCAGGCATGGGCGTAAGCATCCCAACAGCCAGGAAGAGAGGTGGGTGGAGGTAGGCAGCTTGTTCAAATAAGCGCCTGGAGCGTCACAATGAAGAACTATAATAGCTTTTAAACAGCATATTGACTGTGCTGATACCTTCAAATTATGTTCCAAACATATACTAAGGTATTTTAAGAATTTAAGGTATTTTTAATGTAATGGTTTCTTCATTCAGATAAATAAAAGTCAGGATACCATGCTATTAAAGCACATACGCATTGATGTGCTCTGCTGTAGTAAAAAAACAGAGATTTTTGTATGTGGTGGGTGCTTCATCAGGCTTATCACAGACATTCACATAACAAATTATTTAAAATTCACTTAGATCCATCTCATTGTTATTGCACTGCACTCTGGGCTGCTCAAGGAAAATTTATTTATCTTCTTGAACCGCATTAATGGTCCTTAGATCATAGGAGACCCTGATTAAATAACTGATGAACTTGTGTCTGAAAGGAGGGTAGTAATCATAATCTGCTTCAAAGTTTTTATAGGGATTAAAAGAAATACCTTAAACAAATTGTGATGGGCAGTTTGCTGCATACAGTATGTTTTCAATAAATAAAACTAATTATTACATTAGAAAATTAAAAGGTCTTGAAATAAACAGCAATCATCGTGAATAAATTC
Source organism: Indri indri (assembly GCA_004363605.1). Lineage (NCBI taxonomy): Eukaryota > Metazoa > Chordata > Mammalia > Primates > Indriidae > Indri > Indri indri. The sequence goes on from RJWJ010009292.1 coordinate 49,842, forward strand.
AGAATGTTGAATCTAGGTTATTAGTTTTTGAGAAGAAATAAGCATTTGTTTCTGTCAGCCCCAGACAGAATAGAGACTAACACTAACGCAGAGTTTTGTAATTTTCCTTGCATCCCCACTTAGAGGCAAAAGAATGCATTGAATGTTTTGATAGAAAAGAATAAGTCCCTTAAATATGTTTCTAAATTACTATGTGGAGTCTAATTTCAGATCATTTTCCATCTTACATCTCTCATTTGGAATTTTAACTTTTGATTTCCAAAAGAGTTAAAGGACTGCATTTAACTGGGACCAGCATGCTCACATGCCCCTTGTGACTTCAAACCTGTCCAGCACTACAAGTCTCTTTTTCAATTAGGGGAAAATGCATTAATCCTAGGGGCCATCCAAATTCCACTTTCCTCGGTCTTCCTCTGAATGTAGCTTCCTTGATCCTTTCATTTCCACATTTAGCCTTGATCTTTTAATAGTAATTTTTCCCCAGAGTGGCAGAAAAGTCAGAATTTTTGCCTTTTGTGTTGCTTTAATAATATCCTCGATCGTTATCAACTTGTCATCTGCCTTAAGTCCTGAGGAGAAAATC
>RJWJ010009293.1:0-50424 GCA_004363605.1 Indri indri
ATTCAGCTTTAAGAAACAATGGTGATATAGCACCTCTTGTATACTCCTGGATAGAGCTGGAACCCATTCTACTAAGTGAAGTATCCCAAGAATGGAAAAACAAGCACCACATGTACTCACCATCAAATTGGTATTAACTGATCAACACATAAGTGTACATACAAGAATAACATCTATTGGATGTTGGGCAGGGGGTGGGGAGGAGGGGACGGGTATAGGCACACACAAAGAGTGCAATGCGCACCATCCGAGAGATGGACATGCTTGAAACTCGGACTCGGGGGGGAGGAGGGTAAGGGCAACATACATAACCTAAACATCTGTACCCCCATAATATGCTAAAATTAAAAATAAATAAATAAATAAATAAAAAGAATAACATTCATTGGGCGTCGGGCAGATGGGAGGGAGGAGGAGGGGACGGGTATATACATACATAATGAGTGCGATGCGCACCATCTGGGGGATGGACACGCTTGAAGCTCTGACTTGGGGGGGGTGGCAAGGGCAACATTCGTAACCTAAACATCTGTACCCCCATAATATGCTGAAATAATAAAAAAAAAGCAAGTACTATAAAAAAAACATGCAGACTGAAAGAAAATTCAAAAGAGTTTATACTGTATCATTACATTCAAATGAAACTTTAGAAAACACAAACCAAATTTATAGTGACAGAAAGTAGATCAACAATTGGGGCTGATTTTATGGGGGCGCTTCAGAGAGAAAAATGAGGAATTTTTTGAAGTGATGAAAACACGCATCTTGATTACCTGGGTGTGTAAATTTGTCAAATACCTTTCTACTTAAACTAGGTAGTGTATTTTCTATTATTACAATTGCATGTTAATGAAGAGATTCTTAAAGAAAGAACAGGAGGCTGCCTGGCAAACCAGTAGGGAATCACTTTCTGAGAGAAAGAACAGCATGTGCAAAATCATGCAAGTATGAGGAACGGTAACACACGTGGGAGGCGTTGCTAATTAGTGTTATAGATTCCATGGATCACAGAAAACATACACTTTTACATCAAGATTATTTTCTTTAAAGTGTGTCTGCAGTGACTTTAGATTGTCTAATACTGCAGGGAAAAGGCAACATTTTCCAAAAGTTCTCTCCACTTGAACGTGAGGAAAAAATAGAAGTTACTTTATAGAAATATTTTTTACTAACTTTAAATAGAAAAACTCACATGGTTGCCCTAATTCCCCACCATCGATGCTGCATCAGCGTTTGGGTCCAGAAGGTTCTTGAGAATGTAATTCTGTACCAGCAAACGTTCACGTCAAACCTAGAAACATGTGCACCCGACTCCTGCAGCACACTCGCATAGCCCCACAGGAGTGTTTGCAAGGTAGGAGCTCACTTCTGGAAGGTCACCCTGAAGACATGTTCAGATGAAAGTAACACTTTTTGATTAAAGGATTTCACTATTGTTTATAATAATAAAATAATATAATAATATAGTCACTATTGTTCATAATAGTGAAAAATTAGAAGCCACCTCAAGTCCAACAATATGGAAATGATTAAACTGAGGTATGAAGTGTGCTATGAATGTACAGTGGTACAGAAATACATTCATGCTAAAAGTGAAAGTTGAATTACACTCTGTTTACAATTGTTTTTAGAAATTTGTGTTTGTGAACAAAGACTGGAAAGGATGGAGAATATGCTAATTAGGTAAAGGATTTACAAATGTTTTTTTCTATTTTCTAAGCTTTTAAAAATATTGTACTATTTTATAATAAAATAAATGAATGTGCTGAATTTTCTGAGTCATGGAAGGTTTTAAAAAGGACTAAATAATGTACTAAGCTAAAAACTGCAGAAGCCTTCTGTCTCATTATGAGAAAAGTATAACTTGACCATCAGAAGAGCACCAAAATTGATGAATCTAGTAGAAATTTTGTTTGTTTTTTAAGTGTTTTATTTATTGTATATATTTAAGGAGTACAACATGATGTTTTGATATGCAGATACCTAGTAAAATAATTACTACGGTCAAGAACATTAACATATCCATCATTTCACATAGTTACCATTTTTGTGTAAAAGTATCTAAAATCTACTTGTTTTGCAAATTTCAATTATACAACACACTATTATTAAGTACAGTCCTCACACTGTATATATCTCTAGACTTACCCATCTTACATAACTGTAATTTTGTGCCCTTTGACCTCCATCTCCCCATTTCCCCACAACCCTCTGCCTCTGATAACCACCATTCTACTCTCTGTATCCATGCTAGTCAAGGTTTTTTTGTTTTACTTTTAAATTCCACATATAAGTGAGATCATGCAGTATTTTTCTTACTGTGTGTGGCTTATTTCACTTAGCATAATGTTCTCTAGGTTCATCCATGCTGTTGCAAATGGCAAGATCTCTTTTCTTTAAGTCTGAATAATATTTCATTACACATGTAGTATATGTAATATATATTCTTCATATTTTTCTATCCATTCATCCATCAATAAAATATTAATTTGTTTCCATAGATTGGTTATTATAAATAATGCTGCAATAAACATGGGGGAACAGATATTTTTACAAGGTACTGATTTCATTTCCTTTGGGTATGTACCCAGAAGAGGAATTGCTGAGTCATATGGTAGTTCTAGTTTTAATTTCTTTAGGAACCTCCATATTGTTTTCCACAATGACTGCACTAATCTACATTTCCACCAACAGTATACAAGTGTTCCCTTGTCTCCGCAGCTCACCAACACTTATCTCTTGTCATTTTGATAACAGCCATTCTAACAGGTATGAGGTGACATCTCACAGTATTTTTGATTTACATTTCCTGTGATGATTAGTGTTGTTGAGCACCTTTTCATATAGCTATTAGCCATTTTTATGTCTTCTTTGGAGAAATGTCTATTCAGGATCCTTATCTTGCACCACACACAAAAGTCAATCCAAAATGGATTAAAGACCTAAACATAAGACCTGAAACTGTAAAACTCCTAGAAGAAAATCTGGGGAGAAAACTACTCAGTATTGGCCTTGGCAAGGAATTTTTATATATCTCCCCAAAAGCACAGGCAACAAGAGCAAAAATAACAAAGTGGGACAACCTCAAACTACAAAGCTCCTGCACAGCAGAGGAAACCGTCAACAAAATGGAAACGCAACCAATGGATTGGGAGAAAATATTTATGAACCATGTATCGGTTAAGGAGTTAATATCCAAAGTAAATAAGAAATACACATAACTCATCAGCAAAAAAACCCAAATAACTTGATTAACCTAGTAGGAATTTTTAAATACAATTTATGTTTCTGAATATTGAATTCGACCCTAGGAAGAAGAAAGAGCTCGTAACTTTCATTTGAAAGTCCTGGATTGGAGTTCTAGTTCTCCCACTTAATATAAATAATATGGGGCAAATCATTTAACTTAAAGGTATGTTTACTTATGTAAACAAGAAAGATAACGGTAATGCTCCCCAAATTCACCGCTTGGTATACTTGTAAAAATTATAGGGGATAACAAGTCTTTTGTAAACAAAGTATTGGCTACTGGCATTTGTCAGCCTTCGTTGTTTGGACTAAGTTTCTGCCACACCGATCTCACCAGGAGGTTGAGTTTGAAATAGAGTCAATTAGATATTTTGTGATTTCAGAAGAATGTCTAAGGAGCCTAATCCAATACCAGCACTACTTCAAATTGATCCAGTCACCCACAGGGCATTGAGATTTCCATGAATGATAATTAGGAATAATGAAAAAGAAAGCCTGAACAAAGATTTCTCAGTTTTCTTTGAGGAAGAAAGATGAAGAAGAAAAAACAAACGCCATGAAAACTTTGGAAGGCAACAGGGAGATCTTTAGAGGAAAGAAGAACCTACAACGTTGACAGCCAAATTTCCCTCTGAGGTGGATACCTAGCTGACAATGATCAAGAGGCAGAGCCCAGCATAGCTTCCTAGGGAAAGAGTGGTCCTTCTTGGTGCCAGGTAGCCGGACCCCTTGAATTGCCAGAACAGTGGTGCAGGCAGCATGCAGATGTGCTAGCAGCATAGCAGAGGCGGGGCAACCAAAGGTTCATGGTCCATAGTCAACTCTCAGTAAATGCTGAGTCAATGCTTAATGAAGAAGATGAGAGGGGCGCGGCATCCCAGAGGCTCTCGCAATAGTACTTTTCAGATCAGAAAATCTTATAAAATTTGGTATAGCTTTGCTTGCAACATTCCTTGCTTTGCCTGCTACCTGAAGGCGGGGCAGGGCGGGGGGGTTCTTCTACAAATTGACCTCTAGTCCCGGTAATATTGGTAAGGTGATGGCACAGCAACCACGCTGCTTCCAGAAGAAACTTCTTGACTTGCTTTTATAATCTATTACCTCTCAGTGGACAAGTAGATTTGCTCATCCCTGAAGCAAGAGGAATGATTTCTGATTTGGTTGCCAAATATTTTCAGAAATTCTGAATTCCTTTATTTAGCAAACATTTATGCAGCACTAAATTTGCATTATCCCAAGCACTATGCAAAATATTAACTCTTTTAATCTAACAGGCTGTTCTTTCTGCGGAGTCACAGTGGCCTGCCCACAAAGACAGTGCTGCAATTTTAACTGGCTCCACACTAACTGGAAACATTGCTTTGTCTAGTTCCCACCAATTGCAGACGATTCCCCACAGTGTGTTCTCCCGGGCTTTGTCCTGATGCGAAGTAAATGGTTTCTATCGCAACCTGAGGAAGCCTGGCCATTAGAAATGTTTTCCTTTACTTGAATTGATCTCACTGCAGGCAGGGAGAGGACATTTGCCCACCTTACCCTTTTATCTCATCTCCTTCCCTGATGTTTCTACCTTTCTGCCCCGCATGCCTGACAAGCATATTGTAAGACAGATACTCTTCTTGGTGATATAGATGTCTAGTTTTCAAAAATCTTCAATCAAATTTTGGTCCCTCAAGCCCTCTTTTTCTTCTTTCCATTCTTTCTTGTTGGTTAACACCTTTCTAATAATCAGGTGTCCAGAACTGTGTCATCTTATCACTTTGCAGGTTCAGTTTCCAGGTGCTGTTTACTGTGACTCCAGGGCTTTCGCGGCATTTCTGCCTTTCACTGGATATCTCTGTTTCCAATCATTTATCTCCAGGCACTTAGCTCCTTCCTATTTCAAACTTTAGTTATTTTCTTCCTCAAATTTCTAGTCTTACTGGGTTTCTTTCTACCACTACTTGTCAATCTACAAAGCATGCAACACTTCCAGGTTTATAATTCCCATGTTACTTAATTCTTCAAAATCATTTTTAACAGTACAGAAATGTCAACAATAGCTAATAGTATTATGTTAATAATGATAATAGAGCTAACCTTTATTGAACACTTTCTACATGCCAGACACCATGCTAAGCACTTTCATGTATAATCTTATAGTAAATCATGATCTGTAGGTTGCTATTGTCACTCTTTTTATAGAGAAAGAGACCTGAAGTTTAGAAAAATTAAGTAGCTTTCTTGAGGTCACAAAGCTACTAAGTAAGCAGTCTAGAATTTGAACCCAGGTTGTGAGCTTAACCATGAACATACATTGCTTTCACCCATACTTAATAATGATCTTATGTAAAAAGGGTTTTATTTCATTTCAATTTTTTTAAATAATAGAAATATAATGAAAAAAATCCTTGATAGTTAGCTTAATCTTCTAAAAAAGTGTACTATAGTAGTGCTATAGAGGATTAAGACAGGCTTCCTTAACAGAGATACATACAAAAACATAAAAACTGAAAGAGACTTCAGAGATTATCTAGTTCAAATATCTCATTTGAAAGCTGCGGACCCTTCAGCACAGTTAAATAAACGACTTGCTGGAGGTTACAAAATTAGTTGGCAGCACAACTCAAATTCCAGGGTTCCTTCTGTCCCAAGGTTCTGCCTCCATGTCAGGGGAAAACAGCTCCTTGGGAGCCACCCAGGTGCTGATCTCTGGGCCTCTGTGGCTCTCTCTGAGCCAGAGGACCAGAGCCCACTATTGCTGCATCTAAGTTGTAAATGAGTCTTGCATTTTACCCTCTCGGGGTTGTCCCTGCCATTATGCCCCTGCCTACCTTTGTCAAGGTGTAGGCCAGCTCCTTGCCCTGTGTGTGGCCTTATATGACGACAGCCTACAGAGTCTGTTTATTTGCTTCCCTGGTCAGACATCCAACACAGCTCTGTCACTCGTCACTCCATTTCCTCTGCCTGGCGTGCTCTCCCCTTCACTTGCTTCAAACCATCAACCCTCTATGGTCCAGGTCATCTCCCACACATCCCTGGAGGCCTCTCTAACCACCTCAGGCCAAAATGATCTCTCTCACCTCTGAAGCACTGGAATTCGTATTTCCCAGGCCACTCGTTTACCACTTATCATATGCTACCCTGTATTGTCTGTTTGGTATCTTTTTGTCTAAGAGCCTAGCTTGCCTGGAGGGCAGAGATCATATCTTATTCATCATTGTATCCACCACATTGCTTAGCCTAAGGCCCAGGACAAAATAGGTGTTCTATAAATGCTGATTGATTTATTGTACGTGGAAATGAAAATGACTTCCTTGCTTCTGTGGTGACCCAAGAAAAGAAAATAACTTTTCTGAGACTCATGAGATCAACTGAGAAAATACTTCTAGAGCTCTCAAAAGAAAAATAATTTGAAGTACTTACAATGATACGAACAAGATTGCGTCTATGGGTGGTTAAAATAGCTAAAAATCTTCTACTTGTTATTTGGTATCAGACAGACAAAAACAAACAATTGATCACTCTACATATTTAGACTTTTAAAGGCATTTTTCATTGAATTTTTCAAGTCAGTTGTACATATAGACACGGCTTGAAAATTAGACTAGTTGCCCACCATCAGATTATTAAAAGTAGGGAAGACCAAAAATCACAATCCTGAAATTCTCAACATGTAGTGTTCTAATTTTGGGGGTTTAAAAATTCTGTTGGAATGAGTCAACATATTTTTATGACTTTCCTCATTATGCTAACATCTTAAATAGTGAGAAGCCAAAACTCTGAATTGTACCGATAGACAAGCTAATTGAACCTCTGTTAGAGAAGAGTGTAATTCAGAAACAGAATCTTTCACTCACTTTCTTCCAGTGGCTTTATTTGGCTAATTTTTACCCTCCTATGAGTGATGGAAAGCTTTGACTATCTTTTCCTGATATCTCCATGTCATTTATCAAAAGACAGATCATTTGGAAGGAAGCCAATTTGGTCAACATACTGCATTATGTTTTGATTGGCAACCATTGAATAAATTGGATCTTGTCCTTGTCTAAAACATTTTCTACTATGTATTTTAGAAGAGTAGAAACCTAGAACTGGAAGAGATTTTAGTTAATCAACTCATCCAGTTCTTTCATTTTTCAGGGAGATATGGAAGCTGAGAAATATTAGATCACTTGTCCACATTTTTCCTAACAACAATCAATGAAGTATTAATATTTATTTTTATTATAGAATGGGTTCTTTGTCATCTGACAATTAGCTTGATTGAAATAAACTTTTAAAATGTTTTTTAAGATTGGTAGAATTACCTATTGCTCTCTGGGTAGAACACAGAAATAACCCACAGATAATGATACTCCTTAAAAACAAAGACATGCTTTAAAGGGTGCAGCTGGAGGGGGTGAGGCAGAGCCCCATGACGGCTGCCCCTGTGTGAAAGAAAGAACCAACTTGTGAAATCAATTCAGTTCGTTTTTAGCATTCTTAGTCTTTCTTTCTGGGGTCCTTCTCCTCTTACTGGTGGCTTCTCCCCTCCTCAGCCCCTATTTCAGGTGCCCTGTGCTCAGCTGGCCTCTTCCCTCAATCAAAGTGGGAATTAGGTGTTTACTTCTTTAGTGTGGATACGTTTCAATCTATTTTCTTAACCAGACTTTTCCATTTTAAGTGAGTCTTTGACAATTCTTACATCATCAAGCAGGAGATAGACACCTTTAGGCTTCTTAAAATCACATTATTCATAAGGCCAGTTGAGGAATCTAACGGTGATTTGGGTATATTAACATTAGGTAATAAGTAAGGATCTGTCAGAGGAATGATCTACTCTTTCCTTACTCCTGCCCTTCAGATGCCAACTTCTCCCCTTGGAAGGAGGAAACAGGGTCTGGTGACCATTTCTAAGAATGGATTGGGACAGAAGAATTTATGTCCCATTGTTACATGCATCTCCTCGGTATGAATTCAGTCTTTTCTTGACCTGAATCTGCTTGGCCAGCAGAGTTTCCCTTATTACTGACCTGCCAATAAGCTGTCTGATTATAAGTCAGCTTTCTGTAAGTCTTCATTTTAATTTCTCATCTCTTTCCCAAATAAACATCTTATACCTTCTAGCATATATTATAATGATTACAATAATAGTTTCACAGCATGATCACCATACTTTTCCCATCATTCTGGAATAAAATATATGCCATTTCTATTATTTCCACCTTAGTAACAATTTCTGACAAGATATGATATTAGAGAATATATCTTCACTCACAAGTGTTACTGAACTGTATCTTTTAAGTAAGAGCATGAAATTTGTATGACGACTATGTAATGTGGATTTGTAATCATAATAACTTGAATTTCTCTAGTAGTTTGCAATTTACACTGATTGCAATTTCACGTTGATCATTTTAAAATAATTTACAATGACTCCTTGAGATAGAGGAGGAAGGGCAATCATTATTATCATGCTCATTTTACAGATAAAGAAACTAAGCCTCCGAATATGTCACTTGCTCAAAGTCACACAGCTAGTAAATTGGTGGTACTGGCCTCTCTACCTTTTTTACTTCTCCCAGAAGGGAAAAGAGGAAGGAAATTGTATTTGTTGAACATCTATTATGGGGTAGGCACCACTGAGAAACTTTTCACAATTAATATCTTTTAGTAACCTGCCCAGATTCCAACTTCTAGTAAAAAGTTTAGCTAAACTTTCTTCCTTTTCCTCCATCCTGAAGCTCATGACTGATCACCTGAACCTTTGATTTCCCTTACATTCCAGTACTTCCATCAGATCCACATAGTAAAACCCAACTCATATCACTGTTACACTTTACTCTCTCTACTTGTATACCCAGGCATCAGTTTGTTGCTTGAGAAAAACCATAAAACCACAAATTCAGGTTCTCTAAAGGCAGATCTGCCTTGCCTCTTATTTATTCTTTGTTAGTTCCTCCTTAGTTCTCTTCCACAGTGATTCTACTCTTTGTGACTTCCCTTGCTCTCACTCTTAACAGATGGTCAGAGCCCCTCCTCATCACAAAAATGAACACATCAGTCATGACCTTCCTTAGCTTCCAGAGTGCCTAACCACAAATTTAAATACAAAAATGATGCGTGTATCTCTCCTTCCTTTTTTCCCTCCAGTGTCAGAGGATGTGTCCCTCCTCCTATTCCAGGATAAGCTCATTTGTTCCTTGGACCCTTCCTATTCTCGGGATTTGGGGATTCCCCATTTTCTCCCACCATATGCCCTAATTCTTTAGTCCCCAAACAAGCTCAAATCTCTCATATTTTACAAAAAACATAGAGCTCAGGACCTCACATGCTCTCAACTGAAGCTGTGACACACAAAAAAAAAACTAGTCTACAATTACTGTAGCTTGAATTTACATTCAACTCACTGCTATTTTATTTTTTTTCCCCACTTCACTCCTAAAAATGCTCTCCCCGAAGCAACCAAACACATCACCACTGCTTAAGTAAAATGGCTTGTGCAAATACCTCTGTCTTTTGTTCTTTAGGGCCAGGCAATTTCATAGCCTCTGTAAGCCTAATATTTCCTTATCTATTAAACAGAGCTAGTCATTCATTCTCTCTCTTTCCCTTTGCCCCAGTAATTTTCCTTCACCTTTACTCTAGTTGATAGAAAAGATTTATAAAACTTTGACATTTGTCAAATCTGCTGACGCTGAACATAAGGAAGGACAACCAGTGACATCTTTGTTGCCAAAATGTTGAGAGAGGCCATGTTCACTTAGACGCCCATCCTCTTTTATTACACATCTCGATTGGAGACATAACCTTCTGTTTAGTCAACAAAGCTAAAAATCTGTGAATCATTCTTGACTCTTCTCTCGCTTCTTCTCCAACAAATCAATCATTAAGAACTGTCCACTTTACCTCTGAAACTCTTGTAGAGTCTGTCATCTATTCTCTAATCCTATTACCAAGTGCCAAGTGCTGGAGTGACCCTTCACAACTTTCTCCTAGACCAGGAGACATTTGGAAACACCTGAAGACATTTTTGATTGCCACCTCTGGAGGCGGAGGAGGGGTACTACCAGCATCTAGTGAGTAGAGGCCAGGGATGCAAAACATCCTGCAGTGCACAGACCAGCTCTCCGCATCCCCCCAGCAAAATATTATTCCGCCCAAAATGGTAATAATGCCAAGGCTGAGAAACCTTGACCCATTCTATGAGAACAGTTTAGCAGGACTCTCTTCCTTTGGCCTTATCCCTTTTAAATCTATCACACACGTGGTGCTAGAGTGATTTATCTGAAATGGAAATCTGTCCATGCAACCCTCCTGCTTGCAACCCTTCAATGGTTTCTATTCTTTTCTAGGATAAGCTCACTCTGAGCAGCCCCTTACTTATCTTACCACTTCCTGACTCTCTTTACCATTTACTACCCAACAATAATGAAATATTGATTGATTCCGCACACAGTTTGTGCCTTCCTTATCTGTGCTCATGCTGTTTCTCTGTTTGAAATGGCTTTTTTCTCTGGCTCTCCCTCTCTTACCCCTTTAACTCCTCCTCACTCTTCAAGACTGAGCCCAGGCAGTATCTCTCTGAGAAACCTTCTTCTAGTCCTCCTCCCCCACCCACACACACTGAGCTGTAAGCCCCTTCTCTGTATTTCCAAAGTAACTTATTTACTAATATGAATTTAGTATCGGGCTCCTGCTACTACATGTACGTTTCTGTTTATCGGACCATTCCCCTCAACTCCCACCCCGTTTAAGCTAACTCACTGGAGGGAGAGTCTGTGAGGACTGTATCTTGTACACATTTTTAGTATGGTACATCATAGTTGCTTTAAAAATGAATCTACGGATGCTAACTCACAGTGGATAAGTGCTTTATACTTGACAGAATTCTTTCACATATAAAATCCCATTTGATTCTTATAATTCTGTAAGAAAATGTAGCTGGGATAAACATAACAATACTAGTTTCACATAGCATTAAACTGGGGCTCAGAACTTGAAGTCATTTACTGAGAACGACCTGGTTTATAAGTGACAGAAGAGAGATTGGAATCCAGATCTTCGGTGTCAGGTACTATGCCCCTTCCAGCATTCAGACTAGTTGGCCTCACCTACACATACACACACACACACACACACACACACACACACACACACACACACACATGCACACGCACACTTGTATATAATATCTATGAAGGTATATATATGAACATATATAAATGGCGTATGTATGTCTTCTCTAATTATCTAAACATATAATTACATATATGTATGTATACATTGGCTTTTCCTTTGTAATTCTTACAATTCTTGTCTATGGCCTTCATTGGCTTCGCAGCTCATCCCAAGGTGCCCTGGTAAATAGCTAAGTAGACACACCTTCAGGGAGGAAGAGATGCAGAGGAAGCACTAGATGACAAAAATTGGCAATGCCATTTGTATTTGATTTGGCTTATTCAGAGCACATTCTCATATTCCACTTACTCACTCTCCTGAAAACATGTGACCTGAGATGCAAAGAGACAAGAAGGAGGCCCGTGGACCTCATGGACACCATCTAAGCCTCTCAGAGATAACTAAACACTGCTTGCATGAAAGCCTTATATCTACAAGGAAGTAAAATATTTGTGAATTGATGATAAAAAATACAACTTGCATTCAAGTATCAAACATAGAATATGGCATCTAGTCTCAAAACAATGCAGACCCATTCCTCTGTGACAAGATGTATTAAATAGATTTCTTCCCCTTGTTGTTTGAACTCACCATTGGTATTCATTAATTCAAAAGTGCAACTGTACAAAGACAAGAGGCTGAAGAGGAACTGTCAGATCTTTCTGGTTGTGGAAATAGAGTCATGTACCATATTTGAAAAGAGTAGTTTGGTTTTTTAAAAGCCTGGTTATGTCATTAAACTGTAAAGAAAAGCTTTACTCTAATCATTGTATTGCACATGATCATTTGCTGGGATCCTCTGTAATGAAACCATGTAACTGAACACAGACTCTGTTTTTTAATTTTTTTGGACGCAACTCCAATACTACATATAATAACAAAGCAATCAATGTACTTAAAGTAAATGGTGAGTAATTAGTGAAAAACACTTCATTTTCAAAGAAATTTATTTAATTATTATATCTACCTGGGATGCTCGATGCAATGTGATATCTATGTGTTGTGGTTTTATTTCTTCATGGAGACTAAAGAATGAAACAATCATTAGCTTAAAAAAAGGGGGTCGACTAATCAAGAATAAAATATTTTCCTATAGGTAGAGACTATAGGTTCCTGGTTTTTAAGGACACATCTTAAATACTAAATTTGTCTCCAGTGAAATAGTTTAAAATTTAACTTTTCCAATTATCCCAATGTTTTAAAAATACCGTTGATTGATCTTATGACAATTCTTCTAAATGATGGTTTTTACTTTTAGAAACGCATTGAATAATATTTTCAATTTAGGAGAGCTCATTTAAAATTTAAAAAGAAACCTAGAATATTAAGTCTCAGCTACATTAAAAGGTGTTTGAATTGGAAAATATTTTTTTTTCAGTTGGTGAAATAACACTCCTTAGCATAGACTCAAAAGCATTTAAATTTGCAGTTACAAAACTTCAATGTTAGAACAGGAATTTTTCTTGGACACAACTGTTTTACAAAATAAAGTACACACATTTATTGACTTATTTCCTCTTCTCATACTCAGAGTTTGAAGTATTTACTACAGCATCAGATTTAATACAATCCAAAGGAAAGTAATACATTTATGGCATCCTCAGTATGCTAAGAGCTGGTGTCCTATGCCAAATACTACATCATTGAGAAGTGGTGGCTAAGTGGATATTGAACTCAACCATTTTCAGGACTATTCAACCATTTCCAGAATGTTAATTCATAAGCAAAAATAATCTCCTCAATGATATAACTAGGTGGGCCACAGCAAAGCACCTCATAGAGAAAAGGTGATGCGTGATGTTGGCAATTCATGGAACTGTATTGCAACATATTCTTGAAAAGGAAAGAAATGGGGATATCTGTAAAATGTTCTGTTATTCAGCTGTGCACTAATTCAACACATTTTCCAAGCACCTGCTCTGTTCAGACCCAGATGCAGCCAGAGGCAGAGGCTTACTACTGTGTAAGGCAGAGCCATGGCCCTCAGCAAGGTTTCGGTGCAAGGGAGCAGACTGTCAGAGCAGACAAGGAAACTGCATCTGCACGGCAAGGTCTAAAGCGGAGGCATGAATAAAGAACCACAGGAACACGGGGACAGAAACCAGAGCAGAGTGTGCATCAAGGAGTTAAAGATTTTTTCCAGAGGTCATAATTTTTAAGATGGGTTTTCAAAGATGAGAAGAGATTTTCCAAAGACATGTTGAAAAGCATTCCGGATTACGGGAGCAGCATGCACAGAGGTACGGAAATGTGCTGCATCTGGAAAATTAAATTTCATGGGCCTGGAATGAGAAGGAGGTATGGATTTTAAGGAAGAAAGTAAAAAACAGGGCCAAAGACGTAGCTTAAGTCACATTCTGAAATTTTCCACATCAAATTAATTCATTTTGTTGTAATTTCAAGCATACGTAAATGCTCAAAATTCACCCTCGAGGGAAATGAATGGGGAGAAGGTGTGAGGAGATATAGCCTTGCTTTTATTTTTTAGAAAAATATGGTATTTGCTTTATAATTCTCTTCCAGGTCAGAGGAGCAAGACACAGGCCTTTGCAGAACAGGCCCTTGGTGCTCAGCTCCTTGGCAGAACGCAGGGAGGCCTCTGCCCCTCCTCAGTGCTTGGATACTTACTACCTCATCGGGATGTCTCTTGCTGTGCCTTCTATTGTTGTCTTGGGCCACTAAATAAATGTAATATCATTGTGTTTTAGGGCGTATCTTTATATTTCCCCAATTATGCTAAATTCTTGAGGGCATAGACCACCTTGTATTAAACTTATTTTTCAGAACAACTAGCACGTTTACTTCAGAACATACCAGCCTCATCATTTCAAGACTATGTCTAGGCCGGGCGCGGTGGCTCACGCCTGTAATCCTAGCACTCTGGGAGGCCGAGGCGGGCGGATCGTTCTGAGCTCAGGAGTTCGAGACCAGCCTGAGCAAGAGCGAGACACCGTCTCTACCAAAAATAGAAAGAAATTAATCGGACAGCTAAAAATATATATAGAAAAAATTAGCCGGGCATGATGGCTCATGCCTGTAGTCCCTGCTACTTGGGAGGCTGAGGCAGAAGGATCGCTTGAGCCCAGGAGTTTGAGGTTGCTGTGAGCTAGGCTGACGCCACGGCACTCGCTCCAGGCAAGAGAGTGAGACTCTGTCTCAAAAAACAAAACAAAACAAAACAAAACAAAAAAGACTATGTCTAGTATTACAGTAGTCCCTCCTTATCCACAGGGAATATGTTCCAAGACCCCCAGTGGATGCCTTGAAACCACAGATAGTACTGAGACCTATAGTTACTATGTTTTTTTCTATACATGTATACTTACGATAAAGTTTAATTTATAAATTAGGCACAGTAAGAGAATAACAACAATAACCCAATAACAAAATAGAACAATTATAACAATATACTATAATAAAGATTTATGTGAATGTGGTTTCTTTCTAAGTATCTTATTGTACTGATATTCAGACCACAGTTGACTGCAGATAACTGAAACCATCGAAAAAGGGGGACTACTGTAATTGGTTCTAAAAGAGTGACTTTGTCAACTTTTAGAATTTAAACATTAAAAATTTTTTGATGCTTTTAAAATTGGCTCTCCAGGCGGGCATGGTAGCTCATGCCGGTAATCCCAGCACTCTGGGAGGCTGAGGCCGGAGGATTGCCTGAGGCCAGGACTTAGAGACTAACCTGAGCAAAAGCAAGACCCCCGTCACTACTAAAAATAGAAAAATTAGCCAGACCTGGTGGCGTGTAACTGTAGTCCCAGGTACTCGGGAGGCTGAGGCAGGAAGATCACTTGAAGTGTGAAGTGAGCTATGATGACGTCACTGCACTCTACTTGGGGCAACCAAGCTAGACTCAGTCTCAAAAAAAAAAAAAAAAAACTTGGCTCTTGCAACAAAACAAATAGCAATATCGAATTACAAGTACAATAAAAGAAATATCCATGAATCCTTATTTATATCCATGATATAAATTTAAAAACTGAGAGAAGTAGCTGCTCTTTCTTCCTGTAGAATTCCAATTTATAAATTAAAAGGAATGATGGGAGTAGAAAATTATCACCAGGCAACCAACACAGAAATAATTGCTGCAGGGAAGAATCATCAATGGATGCTGAAATGAGGGGGCAAAAGTATGGGAAGGATTGGAATATTTGCACAGCCTCAGAGTATTGCTCCAGGAGATATGTATTGATTAAAAAGGGGAAATAGTAACTATACAATGGAGAAACCTTGCAGACACCACATTACTGAGTGATCCAAGGTACAATCACCAGCAGTAAGTCACATTGACATCACACCTGCTATGCTGCACTGAGAATGTCACATTACTTGTGGTATTCTAGCCAAAAATGCATAACTTCAATCTTTCATGTGAAAATCTCAGACAGAAATTGAAGGATATTCTACAAAAGCATCAAGGTCATGAAAGATAAAGACAAAAACTGTCATGATTGGGGGAAGCAAAAGACAACTAAGTGCAATGTGGTAAATGTCTGGAAGGACTAGTGGGACAATTGGTAAAAGTCTAATAAGATCTGTGAACTCATTAATAGATGTATCAAAATTAATTTCCTGGTTTCTATAATTGCATCGTGGCCATATAATATGTTAACATTAGGGGAATCTGATGAGGAAAATACAGGAACCATACTGTTTTTGTAACCTTTTTTAAAATCTAAAATCATTTCCAAATAAAAAGCTGTTTGAAAAATGTAAATGGACTTCAGTCATACATTGAACACACACCCACAGGCAACTCTATTTTCTTGGTAACTGCAATGAGATGATCTAACTTTCACTTTGCAATTCTTATAGCTGAATGTTTTACATAACATAATATACTTTTATCAGTGTTTATATTCATATTTTATATATAATATAAATTTGCAATAATTAACATCCTTCCTTAGAAGTAGAGCTTTCTAGCTGGAGGTTTGGTTTTCTTGCATGACTAATGAAGATGGTCACAGGTAGTGTAATACATCGTTTTTAGGGAAAAGAAGAAAATAATAAAACTTGGCAGAAAACTCTGTAAATGTAAAAGCATTATTAATCCGCAAGTATCTACTGAATATCTACGAGCTGATTAACTTTGCCAAGATAAAGAAGCAGGATAAATAGTTTTTGAACATGAGACTTTTATAATCTAGTCCCGGAGACAAGATGAACACTTGTGAGTGTTCATGGTAGAATGAAACGTATCCAGCACTCACTCCTGGCATTTCTACATGGAAGCACCTCCACCGGAGTGGTACTCTTGGTTACTGTATTAGTCTGTAGGGCCCACAGACTGGGTGCCTTAGACAGCAGATATTTATCTTATCACAGTTCTGGAGGCTGAAATCACAAGATCAAGGTACCAGCAGGATGCTTTCTCCTGAGGCCTCTCTTCTTGGCTTGCAGATGGCTGCCTTCTTCTCGCTGTGCCCTCACATGGCCATTTCTCTGGGTATGGGCATCCCTGGTGTCCCCACCTCTTCTGATAGAGTCACCAGTCCTGTAGGATTAGGGCCTCACCCTGATGACTTCATTTAACCTTAATTACCTCTTTAAAGTTTCTATCTCCAAATACGATCACACTGGAGGTTATAAATATGGAAGCAGGGAAGGGGGAGAGGGGAGACAAATCAGTCTACGACAGCTACCCGGAAGAGACTGGTGAGTTTCAGAGAAGCACTGAGCAAGTGCAGCTCAGCTCAGCCCTACCTTCTCTATTTTACCCCCCAGTTCTGCCCATCTGCAAGGAAGGCGCATTCTTGTCTGCTCTATCGGCCAAGCAAGAAACTTAGCAAGACAGTCTCTGCTCCATTAGACAGAGCTGTGCAAGTGGGGAAGTAGGACCTCTGTGACCAGGTAGACAAGCCTGATCAATCAGAGCAAAACATTAGCAAGTCCACTGGGCCAAAAGCTCTTCCTGATGAAGTTCTATCGGTTTAAAAAAAACCCCAAAAGCTAAGATTTTGAATTCCATGTGCCTGATCCCTGTGCCTCCATCTCAATTGGTTCTGAAGGAGTGGGGAAAAGAGTTACTATTTGGGGGTCTTCTAGGGCCATAATGTCATTTTCACATATCTCACCTGTTAACGTTATGTAATATATACAAGTCAGTGTAATTAAATATTTCCTAGAAACTATTCTGCTACAAATTACTTAAATACCGTCTCACTGAACATGACTTTGTGAAACTCAGTGTCTTATTTTTGTGAAACAGATGATTAAGTAATTACTTCACCTTTAATGAACCAAATTGTTTCACATAATTGTTTCATATTTGTCTATTAATTTCAAGTTAAATTCACAAATAATGAAGCAGATAATCAAATTTATTTTTACTGTAATTTCTGTTTTATAGATGTGGATGATACCAAAATATCATGAAATTTAGACACTACTTCAGTCATTGTATTTGTACACCTAATTTAATATTTCATAAGTTAGCATTATTTCTGCAAACCAACATCACTAGTTTAATTCCAAGAGCTGATATCAAAAGCAAATGAGCCTTTTCTTCATTGGTGATGAAATAGTAATTGAGAAGGCAATAGTCATAAATACATACTTTTGTACCCAGATTTGAATGCTTTTTGCTTTAAAAAATAAGTTTAAAAACTGAAAATAATATCTACATCATTGATTTAAAACATTAATATCCCATATTGCAATGTTTACAACTGATTTATTATACTGTATATAGTATGTATTCATGCTAACATGCTACGTAATTTTCATGTCTTGTAGACTTTGTCAAACTAATCTGCATGTATAGATTACAAAACATAATCTATTTCTGAATAACCCATTTGTGAGTGTTCAGACAGAAGAATCTTTGGCAACAATTAACAAGGTATGCCCATGCATATTAGCACATAAAGATTAAATTTTTAACACTCAACTTCATTTCATGCTGAAACAAATTCTATTGTGCTAACTCTATGCTAACCTATGGCATCTCATTCATTATTACCTAATTAACCTACTAATAGTCACATCATAAGAGTTTGTGTCCATAATTATTTTGAATATTCGTTTAAAAAGCTATTAAAGGAATGCAATCACATATAGATTTCCAAAAGCGATTTGGGATACCAAATTCATGCAATTTGTGCAGAAGAAAATGCCCTGCCTTTGGATATTGTTTGTTGTAGCATGTTATTCATTTCTTAGGGTTCCTATTTTTATCAACATATTACATAGGAGAAGTATATGTTGGAAAGAAAATCAGTAAGGGAATATTCATGGATACTTGAGGGCAAAAGCTAAATAACTGGTAATGATTATATAAAATGTATTTATTGTTTTATATTATGAAAAAATAATCTTGCCTAAGTAGTAGTAGCAAGTTTTGAAAACAAAACTCTGAGAACGATAGAAATTGGGATTACTTATAAAGTCCATCTCAGTGTTCAGGAAAGAGAAGTTATCTGTAACAATGATACAGCATTATCAAAATTCAAGACTTGTTGCTTTAACGACAATCTGTATTTTGTCTAAATTTCTTTTGAAATTCTCTTTCCACTCCAAATTACAGAGATGCCATTTGATGGTTTAAATCTGACTGATCAGCTTGTACTTGTTTTCCATAAGACATTTTGCAATTGGGACAGATGGTCAGTTTTCTGTTTCCCCAGCGGTAGCATCATGAGGAAAAGAGCGGCATCCCTAAAGAAAGGTCCTGGTAATGGGAAAGACTACAGGAGCCTTTGTGGGTTGCTGCTAGTGCACAACTTACCACTAGATGTCCTGTGGACTAAGCAAGAAGAAAACTAGTGCATATATTTGCATTGTTATCCCAGCAATGGATGTGTCTGATTTTAATAATGTAGCTGTGGGTTTCCAAAATAGCTGGCCAACTATTTTCGGCTACATTTTCTATTGACATAGGCAAAATAAAACACAGCGAGGCAACTTATGTAATGAAGCCCAGCATGGCATTTGTCATGCTTGCAAATAATTATAAAGTATGATTGAAATATTTATCTGAGATTCTTTCATAATGAGGAAAGAATACACACACACACACACAAACACACACAAACACAAATATAATTCCCTTATTGGCTTATTGCAAAGATAGATCTTTTAATTAAGCTTCATTTTTCTCATTTAGCAGGCTCAACAGGCTGTCTTGTTATAGATTCATTCCTTTTCTGAGAAGGGTAATATATGGGTATAACAAAACAATTATAGTTTATTCGGAGGAACCATTCACACTGTGTTATCTTCCATGACTGCTAAGCAAATTAAAGTTGAAATTTTACTGTCTGTCAATTTGGGTGATTATTGTGAGGAATCTGTGAAGTGCAGAAGGCATTTAAAAGCAGTGTGATGCCTTTCTAAAATTCCACTCCCTAACAAGGCATAAAACTACCTGTAGATGCCAATAACGTGTGCCAAAGTATGATGTGAAAGAGTGTCTTTAGCTCCAATTGTTTGAATATGGCGTTCAGTCTAGGGAAATCTGGCAATGCATCCACTCAAGGCCCAGAGCTGTCAGGAAAGGAAATGGAGGAATAAGCTGTTCTCAGTGGAGCTTGGTGAGAATCCCACGGAGGTGAGGGCAAACGCAAATGCCTACCCTGGCAGCATCATGACATGCTTGCAGGACAGGAACCTTGACATGAACGCCAACACTAGGGACGATCATCACCAAGGTCTATAACTCTTCAAATCCGCTCTCGGAATTCGATAAAATGTAGTGAAAATCATTTTTTAGTAGAAGAAATCAAAGCAAATGAAAATGATTTAAACATTTTAGAAACATTGCTTATAATGTCTCAGAAAAAATAATTTTTAAAATGCCATTGGTCTCCCAGGCATATACGTCTGCTATATTACAGACACATACAGTGCAGAATTATCCTGTCAGATATATAGAGATCATGAAACCAAGCTGACTGAATGAGAATCCAGGTGAAAGTGGCCCTGCGACCCCAGGAAGCAAGAGGTCTCTTTTTTCTTAAATGAATGGATTAGCACTCTCCCAAGACAATTGCCTTTGTTTTGGCCCTTGGCTAGCTTGCTTTCACTGTAGCACCCTTAACTATCTCCCTGATAGCCACAGGAAATAACAAAGGAAAGAGAGTGATGAACTGCAAACTTTCTCAGCTTCACTGACAAGTACCTCAGGAACAAGATGGTGGTCCTTCTTTGGCGTAACCAAAAGCTGAGACAAATTAGATATTTCCATGGGGACTGAGAGCTAAGAGGACCTGCTTTAAAGTGACTTTTCTGAATCACTCTCCTGCTTCTAAGACCTTTGAACTGCTGACTTCTCAGGGTCAAAGAGAAGAGGTTGGAAGGGAGGGGAAGAGGGAATGGGGAACAGAGATTCATTATTTTGTTCATTTATTGGACAAATATTTATTAAGCACCTATGTGTAGTGCTCAATAAATATAAATTTTAAAATTTTGAATTTTATCAGAGTTGATTCTATACACCCTTGCATTGGTGCAGAACAACTGGACTCAGAGAAGAATCCAAAATGCAGTTTTTAAATTCAATCACACGAGAAGGAAAAGGGAATACTGAAATACTAGGGGAGAAGAAAAGTGGAAAATGTTTTATCCTGCTGTGTGTACAGTTCCAAGTGACTGAAGTTGGCATGCACTCTCTTGCCTCCATTCCTTTCCTCATGGCGAGCTACCTCCTGGAAACCATCTTTGCTTATTAAAATTTTATCTACTTTCAAGGCCCATTTTACATGCTAGCTCCTATGCAGAGCTTTTTCAGATTTACTCATCTCTATTTGATTTATATAGCATTTGAACAATAGTAATTCCTAGTTGGTACTTCTTCATTACTCTAATTTTATTCCATTATATACTATTAATGAAATTATTTTTCCTCATATATGTCCTTAAGGACAGGCCAATTTTTGTGAAAATTTGAATGATTTATACAAACAAACTCTTGCTGAGTATTTGTTGAGTTGAACGAATTTACTTCCTCACGATTTCACAGAGAGTTGTTGCAAGACCAATGCTAGAAACCAGGTGGCAATACTCCCTGTCCTGTGCTAGGCCATTCTGTCACTCTATCCTTTGGTTGATGTGCAAATTTATTATTTCACATTTTGACCAAAGCACTTTTCCAAATGGAGATTTAGCTAAATATACTAGATTAGATCTAAACTATCTATAGACAGTAAGTAGTTTCGTCTTGGGGGGAGGAATTAGAGGATTAATTATAGCAATACATTATTACCTTAAAGTGATTTTCAAGATTCATTCTTAAATAGATAGTCCAAGTTCTAATTTTTAAGTAAAAATCATTTTACTTAAATTCAAATTGTTTAAAATGATGAAACAAAAATATCAAGAAATACTATGTTAGGCTAGAAACAGTCACAAAATCTCTTAAAAAATTTTTTTAACCAGAACAATAGTTTAATTGGTCAGATTATTTTATTTGATATACTTATATAATGGAAATAATTGGACTCACAAAAATTACTTGAGTTATTTGGCCAAATACAATTCTGTGATGATTCACTTTGCTGTTAATTTATCAGCCCTTATGATGTAGCATAAGTCATCCTATTTTGATCTATTTGAAAGAATTCTAAGTTTTTATAGCAGCACTTTGTTTCCTTCACAGAACCTGCTGCAACATTTTTTATTTTTTGATGTCCCTTTAATTAGATTGTAAATTCCATGATGGCAGAGACCTTATCTGTTTTTCTCATTGCTATTCTCCCAGTGCTTTCTACAGAGCATGTGTAATAGGCGTTTGGTTAATGTTTTGTGAATATATATGAATGAATGAATGAAGTAAAAATGTGGAAGCTGAAACTTCTATATAGATTCACTGTGTGGTCAAAATCTAATAAATATGGGGGAAAGCAGTTAAAAAGTAAAAAATTCAGTCCATCAACCAATTGGTATGCCATCCCTCTCCCAAATAGATCATTCAGTTACTTTATTGGGTTATATCCTTTCAGTTTATATCCACCAAGTCCATGGAGAAATGACCCTCTAGTAAGCCAGGCTGTACCTGATAACATAAATGGCAAGACCTTTTAGAAACTTGAATACAAGTAAGATGTTCATATAGTCATATAGGAATTTTATGCTTATAACAAAATCAATATTTCTGTACTTTCAAAATTCCACCTTCATTTACTGTGTGAATTTCTGTTACAAGGATTAAGTAAATCAGAATCAATAAACATAAGCAATCACTTATACTGTAAATGGATAGTGCAAAGCCATTAAATAGAGAAGAAAGAGAGAGGTATAATATATACAGTGGGAGGAGAGTAATGTATATAATATAATAATGGAATGAAAATAGCAGCTTCCCCCTTCCTTTCCTCCCCAACTTCACACACACACAAAGAATGGACATCAGCTTGGCACAAACAGGCAGTGAGGGAAGTAATATAAAAACATCCTTTTTTTTTTTCAATTAAAATGACATCCTAGATTCTATAGCAGAGGGAAAAAATAGAATCTATTTTAAAAAGACATCCCTGTGATTGTTTATTGTCTTACTGTTTCATATTTACGGACTGGGGAAAGTTCATTAGAGCAACATTTAAATAGAATATCATATAATAGAATGGAGGCAGCACATATAATTCCACACTTCAAAATTGTCACCTACTTCTACGTGGATAGCGGGGTATTTGAATACTATTAACAGAAAATCTAATAGAGAAGCTATTAGTAAGAAGGGTCTGCATATTTTCTGTTTTTCCAGAACAGAGATTTTTTTTCTCTTTCCCTTATAAAGAAGAAAAAGAAAGTAAAGCATAAAATTAAAGCATATCCTTTGTTAACATGAGGGGTGCTTCTTGGTATTCCTTTTATGCTGTCTGGATTTCCAAATGTGCCCTTATCATTTTTAGCAAATGAAAATTGGGAAGAAAAATAGAAATGTAATATGTAATATTACATTTTAATGTGATGTTCTACTTTTCTGTTTGTAGTTATTGAAGTTTTTGTCTTACTTCATTAAACATTTAATAAATCACCACGAGTTTTGTGACAGATTTTAACCATAACACAAACAGCAGGAGGTGTACACTCAGCTCAGTTCATATAGGCATATAATATCAGTGTCTACATCATCATGCCCCACAGGCATATTGGCAGAACAACCAATGGAAGGTAAGCTTTTTCCGACAAAGCTTCGAAAATAAAGTTTTCTTCTTTTATCTTACTACAAATCAATTGGAGCCCTTACAGCAAAATCCTATAAAATAACTTCAAACACCACTTCTTAGTCTAAAAATTTGTATTATGGCTATAACTCTTTGAAGTATTATGACTGAAGTTTGGAGAAAAATGATTTAAGTGCTATCTGCTAGACATCAGAGCTTCAAAAATTCTCTCAGTTTTTCTTGACACATAAACTGCTACCCACTGTATGTTTTTAGGACGTTTTTTTTCTTGCTTTTAACCACCTAACCCAGTTTGCTTGATAAAAGTTATTTAACTGCAGTTTATCCAATTGAATTAATGCTCTTTAAAGGTTCACCAACTTGCAATTGATTATTTTACTTTGTCAAGTTATTCTTTTTTTCACCCTTACAAGAGTTTGGGGTTGGTTTGTATTTTTTTTAAAGAACTTTCAAAATCTCAACCATGTTTTACTTTAATTAAGTTTTTAAAAAAATCACTAGGGAAAGTGTAAAACTTGGGGTTAAGGGTATCTGTGATTCCTGCTTCGAAGTTAAATGTTAGAAAGAGAAAATTAAAAAGTCTTCTGATGGAAAAGTCTCCCTTACACTGAGAGGATGATGAAAGCATAGATGCCTCCTGCAAAGGGGACAGGCCTCGTCAGCCTCTGCCAGCGATGGGTGAGAAGGTGTTGTCAGGCATTCAAGTCACTGCATGCTCACCAACGGTCTTCAGAAACTTTGATTGTTTATTAAAAAAAAAAAAAAAAAGACATAGAAAAAGTTTAGTCTGGAAAAAAGAGGATTGCACTCAACAAGCTCTTAGTGGGCATCTACCTTTTGCAGTTACCACTAATAGATGCTATATTGGGTGGCATGTGCAAACAAAGAAAGAAAAAAAATAGAGTTCCTGACCTCAACAGGCAGCCTTTGACTCAATATCTTTACTCAATACATTGAGATTCCTTTGTTTTGTTTTTTTTTAATCCTTTTCTCCCTCATGAGTATTTTGGGTTGAGTCTCTTCTAAAAGAAATAATGCTTTGCAAAGTCCTAAGTAAATTAATACAGATAATATAGGTTCTAAATTATCATTTCATATTCATAGTGGCCTAAATTTTGTGGAAAATTTTGGAAAACAACAGCTTTTACTATATCAGCGCTACTGAAAATGCCAGTCAGCAACAAGACAAGGAGCTTACACCAAAATGTGAATGAATGAACACCTTCCTTAGTGGAGAAAGTTTTGCTACCAAAAAAATAAATGTCAGCTGAGTTAAAAAACATGCTTAGTGATGTAGTTGATTTACATTCTGGAGCAAGCTCTTTATCCTATCTCAGATCAGTAACAAACAGTTTAAGGACTGGGAGCTTACCTGTGAACTATATTTTAAATAACTCTACTTTTCACAACCCAGCTTAGATTTATAGTCATCTAGAGCAAAGGAAACTGCAAAATCAGAAAATAGACACAAAAGCAAAAATTATTAATAATTAGATGTGGGACAAAGGCATGAAATATAGGACCTTGAGAAGGAATAGAGAGATTTATTGTACAAATCCAGAGTAATAAAACAGCACATTTTGTCAATCCTCAGTTGGATGTTACCTAAGAAGGGTACCTTTGGTGGTTTACTTAAAGAATAGGTCCAGCATAAACCAGGTCTTTCTTTTACCAATTTATTATAGTGCATCTGCTACTGTCCTTTTCCTCATTGCTCTTGTTGCACTTATAGGCACACCCAGGCTCAGCTATCACCAAATGGCATTTAAAAGGCAATGAAGCCCACACTGCCCCATTGTCCTGAATATGACCAGCTAAAATGTCAATGTAGAAAGCTACAAAGAAGAGTGAAGAGCTTGATAAATAAGCTGCAAAGTCTGGAAAAGAGAATGCTAAGGAGTAGCTGATGTGCTATGAGATCACACTCTCTTCCATCACACCAGATGGCAAAACTGAATAAACACAAATGTCTCAAGGCACAGTGAAGCCCAAACCCATGGAACTGCTTCAGTGGGAGTCTGTGGGAAATAGTCATCACATATTAATGTTATCCCTTAACTGCTGGAGAGCTCAATCCCTACAGGATTAGGTGACTTGATCAGTTCTCAGAGAGGACAGGCAAGGTGGATGCTTCTGAGGAATTTAAAAGGACCAGGCTCCCCTTAAACCATTCTACTTCCCCAGCCTTTTCCCACTGCTCATCGTGGGGCGAGTGCTCTTTTGGCCAAACCCTCCAACTCCAGCCTTCTTCCAGGGGCCCAAATCTGTCACGGGGAGAGCTAACAGGAGCAGTGCACACCATCAGGGCAAGGGGAAACCCCCAAGACATCAGTATCTGCTCTATGGAGCCTCCTCGCTTCTATTAAGTTCTGTATCACTGCCTAAATAAAACTCCTATTACCAATCTGTCATTTACTGGAAATACTATGCTAGGCCCTTGAACAAAACAGAGATACAAACTATGGCCTAAAGGACCAGACAGAGAATATTTTAGGCTTTGTGGGCCAAACAGTTTCTGTCCCAACTACTCAACTATGCCCTTATAGCATGAAAACAGCCATAAATAATACATAAATAAATGACATGGCTTTATCCCAACAAACTTTATTTACAGACTTTGAAATTTGAATTTCATATCATTTTCACGTATCATTCTTCTTTTTATTTTTTTCCACCATTTTTTAAACATCCCAATATGGATAAAGGCATTTTTTCCCACCATTTAAAAAATGCACACCGGCAACAAAAGTAAAAATAGATAAGTTGGACTACATCCAAGTTAAAAACTTTGGTTCATCAAAGGACAAAACCAACAATGTGAAAGGCAACCTATGGAATGGGAGAAAATATTTGCAAATCATATATCTAATAAGTGGTTAATATCCAGAATATATAAAGAACTAGTGCAATTCAACAACAACAAACAAAACCCAACGAAAAAATGGGCAAAAAACTTGAATACATATTTCTCTAAAGAAGATAACACAAATGACCAACAAGCACAGGAAAAGATACTCAACATCACTAATCATTAGGGAAAAGTAAATCAAAACCACAATGAATAAACACTTAACACCCATTAGGATGCCTACTACCGGCAAGAAAAAAAAAACAACAGAAAATAACAACTATTGGTGAGGATGTGGAGAAATTGGTGGGAATGTAAAATGATATAAGCACTATGGAAAACAGTATAGTGATTCCTTTAAAAAAATAAGGATATACTCAAAAGAATTTAAAGCAGGATCTCAAAGAGATTTGTACATGCACGTTCATAGCAGCATTATTACAACAGCCAAA
Source organism: Indri indri (assembly GCA_004363605.1). Lineage (NCBI taxonomy): Eukaryota > Metazoa > Chordata > Mammalia > Primates > Indriidae > Indri > Indri indri. The sequence goes on from RJWJ010009293.1 coordinate 26,829, forward strand.
ATGTATAATAGAAGCAACCTAACTATCCATCGATGGATGAATTGATAAACAAAATGTGGCATATATATGCAATGGAATATTATTCAGTCTTCAAGAGGAAGGAAATTCCGACACACGCTACAATGTGGATGAACCTTGAGGACATTATGCTAAGTGAAATAAGCCTCACAAAAAGATAAATACTCTTTGATTTCACTTATATGAGGTACCTAGGGTAGTCAAACTCATAAAGACAGAGAGTAGAATGATGGTTGCGGAGTTAGGGGAAAGAGGGGGTGGGGAGTTGTTATTTAATGGGTGTAGAGTTTCAGTTTTGCAAGACAAAAAGAGTTCTGGAGATTGGTTGCACAATAATGTGAATGTACTTAACACTACTGAACTGTACACTGAAAATGGTTAAGATGGTCAAGTTTATATGTCACGTATATTTCACTGGATTAAAAATTTTTTAAAAATGTATAATAAAAGCCATTCTTAGTTCATGGGCTGTACAAAAACAGGTGATGGGCCAGATTTGACCATCAGGTCATAGTTTGCCAATCCTGGCCTCATTAGGTAGCAATTAAGTCCCTAGTATCTCAACTTCCACGCCCACAACTTAATGCATATAAATTTGTTCATTGATTTTCTATGAATGACATATGACATGCCATAAAGTAGACACAGATAAAGTACTATGGGAGTTTAGAAGAGGAAAACATTATATCTAGTTGGACAGATCAGTTGACTTTTGTGATTCTCTTAAGTGGAAGGCCCATTTGAGCTAAGCTTTTGAACAGGCAGTATTTAGATACACCTAGGTGGAGAGGGAAGAGCAACACAGACTGAAGAGTCAGCCCAAAAGAGAGAAGCACATGGGCAACAATCAGTATTTCAGTTTGAATGGAGCAATATGAGAAGTTGGAGATAAGAAATGTGATTTGGGGTCAGATCAAGAAATGCATTAAATAAAAAATATGGACTCCTTGTAATGAAGAATAAAGGAAGGTTTTTGCACGTAGGGATGGATAACAAGACCTTCAATATGTGGTAACACATCTTGTTTATTTGTGTACAAGTTAAATGGAGTGGGAAAATAGAGAAAGCAGGGAGACTGGCTAAGGGCCTACTCTAATAGCAATGATAATGAAGGCTTATAACAGGATAATGACAGGTAACTTGGGAAGAAGTTAAGTGATTTGAGACATATTGTCAGTTGAAATTTATAGGATTTTGCCACTTGCTGGATGTGGGGGACAAAAGAGAGGAAAGATCAAAGGCAATGTTGAGATTTTTAATCTGGGGGGCAGGGAGATGATTATGTTATTAACAAAAATACAAGAGAGAGGAGAAAGGTAAGTTTAAGAGGAAAAATGTGAGTTCATTTGGACACACTAATTATGAGGTGAAGGAGGCAAGCACAAAAAAGTGTGGAATGAGTAGCAAGAAAGAAAGAAGTCAAGAGTATAGATTGGATAGTCAAGCATAGAAGTAATACTTAGAGCAGTGAGTGTTGGTGGAACATAGAAAAGAAAGCCAAGAATAGACGCTTGTAAAATAACTACATTAAAGGGTAGGAAGAAAAGGATCCAGAGAATGAGCTAGAGAAGTGGTTCAGAAAGATGGGGAGAGGGGTCTAATATTTGTTGAGTGTCTACTATTGGGCTAAGGATATTAATTTTAAAATTAATTTTAATTTCTGAGCTAACTCTATCAGGTAGGTACTATCCCTTCCTTCTTTGAGGGTGAGAAAACTGAGGCTCACTAAAGTTAAATAATGTGCCCCAAGTAACAGTACATGGCAGACTTGGGGTTCTCACCCAAGTCCTTAGGAGGAAAACCAGGTGTGTATATGTCACTAAAGAGAAAGGAGTAGAGAGTTTCAAAAATACTGTAGTATTAGTGGTACTAAATGCATGAACAGACTAAGGAGAATAAACAATGAAAAAAAAAAAGACTAAATGGCTATTAGATTTGCTTACTAGGAAGTCACTGAAGATCTTTGAGAGAGTCATTTCCTCGCCATGTTGGAAACTAGAACTATATTGCAATTGTTTAAAGAATGAGTGGGTGGTTTGAAAGTGGTAAACGTGAACAAAAACCTTTTTTAGCCAAGAGTGTGATGATGAAAGAAAGAGCAGATTGTATGGGAACTCAAAAGGGTTCTTGGATCAGGGAAGATTTTCTTACTGTTTCTATTTTGGCTTTTTGTTTGTTTGGTTTGCTTCCCAATAGGGGGAAAAACACATTTTTTTGTGGACACATTTTTAGGCAGAGGAAAGTAACCAAGTAGAATGTTTGGAGACAGGAGAAAATGAGGATGACTCAGCTACATATAACCAAAAAGGCCTAACATGAAGTCAAATAATAGATTTGGATATTGACAAGCACTAAGCATAAGGAAATGTTTTACGTAGAAAATCATGGCTTGGTTCAGACCACAAAATCGTAATCTGTACTTTCCCAGAATGTTTTACTCAACAAAGCCTCTCTTTTTAGCAGTTGATTATCTGCAGCACAAACTGGTTACATAAAGCAAGGCACGAGGCTGGAGGGCTCCCACTCCAATTTGACAGCACCGTCTTGTCTTCACACCGCCTGCCACATCCATCAACATGTTAACTAATGTCAGAGTTCTTCTTTTGCTAATGAGCCGCTACACGGAGAAAATTTCTCCGCTCAGTCCGCCAGCTCCAGTATAATGAGGTAGAGTGAAAGGCGTGATCCTCCTCTCAGAGCCCCTCTTTGCTTTAGAAAACCATCACTGTTCTTTTTCTCTTTTGTCACACACGCAAATTTAGTTATTTGAGACACTTTTCAGTGTTTTGCTTTGATGTAATAAAAAATCCTCCTCTATCCAAAGATCATCCCCAGGGCTGATATTGGCCATGACCTGAGAGTTACCTCCATGGAGGAGTGGAGTGGCCGTGCTATATCCACGCACTTCAGCAGCATCTCCCTTCCCAAATATACCATCTCGTCTTCCAAAGTGGTGCCTTTTTAATATTCCTCTCTCTGTAGTATCACAAATCGAATGTGGGTAGTTCCCTAATTTCCTTCACCTATGCTTGTGGTTTTGATGTCCTACCTGGAAACCGCCTCTCCCCACCTGCACAAAGTTACCTCCTACTCTTTCTTTACGAGTCAGCGACAACATTACCTTCTCCAGAAAGTCTTCCCTGAATGCCCAGTCTTGGCTAAGTGTCCCTTCTCGAGGCTTCCATTCTATTTGTGTATGCCTCTATCCTGGCAATTGCATCGATATACTGAAATGATTGGGTTTTGTATTTTTTTCACAAACTACACCATAATCTCTTTACATATGAAAAAGTATCTTGTTTCTTTTATCCTCAGTGCTTAGCACAGAGAACTGGATGTCCCTCAGAAACAATTATAAGTCATAAACATGATGTAAACACATTTACTTGTAATAACGAATGGTTGGCATTCCCTTCATTAGCTAGCATTTCCTGACTTTTAAGTTCTCAACTATAGTAAATGCAGATGAAATAGCAGTTATTCTAGTTATAAGAAATGAAAAAGATCTTCTACATTAGTCTTACCCAACATGTGCTCTTTAGGACACTGGTCCTGTGATGTGGTCACAGGACTCTATGGTCCTACATGTTTGGGAAATGCTTTACACTGTCTAAATACTTAGAGATTCATAGCCACATTAGATTTAAAAGGCTCAAAGAAGTCATGCAGTAAATAAGTTTATTTTACTTAAATTCAGTGTTTCCAAAATTAATTAATTTGACCAATGAATCCTTATGGGGGGCATAGCATCTATTAATATCCCACAAATTTAGTGTTCCTCACAGAATACTTTGAGAAACAGTGCGTTACACAAAAAAGCCATTCTAATAGAGTCACTCATATGCCACCGTGGGAAAGTTAGAGACAGATTCTTCTTGAGAGACTATTTGAGCTCCTCTAACTTGTTTCTTTAGCTATTGTTCATAAAGATTATTTCTCAAATATACTTGTGGATTTGACTATAGACATGTGAAAGAATGGTTTCTTTAAAAGACAAAAAATTCAATTTCAGAGAAGAAAACATTTTTGTGGTTAAAGTTTCCTACCACCACATCCCAGGCATTGTCCAAGTGTTCTGAGAACCCATGGAAAATAACCATATTTTTAATGGAAGACTTTTACTCTCATCATTCATAATAAAACATATTATGGAAACACTCATTCTTGGTGAGGTACTATAGATTTGGAGTATTGTCAGATGCATCCACTGAAGACATCCATACTTTCCACAAAGAAACATTCTGCATGATACCAATCCCTGCCTCATGAACACAAGAGCATGTACAGATATACACACATATACATACCTTTATGTGCTTATAAATTAGTTATCAAAATTAAAATACATACCTAATGGTGTTTAATTTGGAATATCCAAGCATTTAGTCTTTTTTGAAATCCAAAATTAGCATCTTCTGTTAAAATCATTCTCGATACTATTCCAGCAGCTTCTGTGATAGCTCCTTATCAACGGAAGAAAGAGCTTTCCAATGGGGGAGATATTTGAATCAAGAATGAATTAAAGTTAACACATTTCTTGGGGACCTACTATTAGCAAGATCCTGTATGACATCATGAGGACTACAGGATTCTTGTCCTTTTTTTTTTTTTACCAGCAGTGCATATAGGCTGAGGTCACTCTATGTATAATATAAATTTAAAATGTGGTACTGGCTCAGATTGTTCATTGAGTGATGGCTGTGCTAATCAACACAACCACTTTTCTGAGCTAGAAAGAGATGGCATCAGAGCTTTATGGGCATTGTTTATTAACCCCTTCTGATTCAGTGGAAATAGTCTCAAAGACCTTCTCAAGACAATGGGGCAAGTTGATGAGCTTTGAGACAATTATGCATTATGTGGATGCCTAACTGCCTTAAGTTAAATTCATTTTCCAACCCTACAGCAATGTTCTAGAATTCCTCATGACATCTTTGTCAGTAAATGCAAAGTCAACATAATTTTCTGACCTGTAAACTAGATTAAGCTGTTTGTAACACGCTACCCATTCCATTTCATAAAACTCACCATTCGTCATAGTTGCTACTTTTTTCTTTGCTAGCATTTAATCTATGTGAAAATATGGACCTATATTATTCTCTACTGTATTCTCATTGTCCCTCCCTATGCTTGACACACAGAAGATGCGAAATAAATCTTTGTGGAATAAATGAATATTTTCTATGTGTCAACTGTTGCCTTCTTTCTTGAGTTAAATTGTGAGCCCCTGCAGAAGAGAGATTTCTGCCTACTTTGTCTTTTAATCAACCCTCAGAGTGTATTTCATTACACTGACATTTACAATTTCACATGTCTATGTTCTGTTCTCCTAGAATAACTTTCTTAAGGTCAGTGATTGTGCCTCATTCCACTTTCTATTCTCATTTATGTCTGATGCTGAGAAGATGAATGAATAGTTTTGAATGAATAAATGAAGAATGGATGGAGTGAAATTTACAATCTAGTATGGTAGACAAACACAAATAAATCTAATATGAAGAAGACTGCAATAATACCACTACATTATTAACAGAGGGCAACACTGAATGTTATAGAAGAAACTAAAAGTGCCAGGCAAGTATTAGGATAGGTGAGGTTCCATTAGATTAGGCAGATCTGAGAAGACTTCATGGAGAAGGATTCAATCAAGCAAGACCTTCACGGTGAGTAAAATTTCAACAAGCAAAGATGGTGCAAGGGTGTTGAGACAGAGGAGAAGAATAGAGCATTTGCATGTGCAAGACAGGGGTGGGTGCGCAGGGAGGGAAAAGGGAAGCGTGGCTAAACCATATTAGAGAGGAACAATGAAAAGAGGCAGGAGAGAGGTGAGGGGTGTTCAGAATACAGTAAGAAAGCAATGCTCTGATTAAGGACTTTATTTATTTATTTATTCATTTTGAGACAGGACCTCACTCTGTCTCCCATGCTAAAGTGCAGTGGCATCAGCCTAGCTCACTGCAACCTCAAACTCCTGGACTCCAGCCATCTTCCTCCCTCAGCCTCCCAAGTAGCTGGGACTACAAGCATGCACCACCATGCCCGGCTAATTTTTCTATTTTTTGTACAGACAGGGTCTTTCTCTTGTTCAAGCTGGTCTTGAATTCCTGACCTCAAGCAGTCCTCCTATCTCAGCCTCCCAAAGTGCTAGAATGACAGGCATAAGTCACCATGCCTGGCCAGGACTGTAAATGTCAGTGGATCGAAGGTCCACCCTGGGAAGACAGGAACTGGGGTGTGTAAGCGTCTCCTGAGTCAGAGAACAGTGCGAGGCTGAGGCCACAGAGGGTCTCCCAAAGAGAACATAACTGTGCTCCTGAAGATAGAATTAAGATTAGAATGATTCCTTAGAGAGCTCCAATTACTACACTTTTTCTCTCTCCCTTCCTCTCCATCTGTATACTGAAGGATACAAGGGGATGGGGAGAATCTGGATGAAGCAAAATGAAAGGTTATGTCCCCTTCTCCACCATTGGTCCCAGATCTTAGCTGAAGAGGGGAGATGCTTTGAATTAAACAAGAAACAGAGGTTTAGATTTATGTTGGACTGGAATTATTAATACTAAAAAAGAGGCTGCTCCATACCCCAAAATGACAGAAAGCAATGGAATCTACCCAAAATATCACCAAGGGTGACGTCAATGGCAGAAAAAAAATAAAGTTATTTTCTCTAGATGTTTCCAGCCCATCTAATAAGCTATTAATAGTTATTTCAGGGTGAGTCATTTGGATTTCTTTTCTGCTTGTGATAGATAGTCAATAGGTTGTTTATAACGAAATAAAATGCTGTGACCTGATTGGTGTTTTAGAGACACCCTTATGACCATGTGTAGACGACTGAAAGAACGACACTTGCTACTGTATTGGGCTTCATAGCCTTCAACTACACCACGAAATTTCCTCACATGGCAAAAGTGGGATGGTTTGGGAAAAGGGAATATTTTTTCCCCTTCATACTAGTTCCTAAAACAGAGTAGGATGAAAAGTCCTTGTTAAACCATCATAAATACCCAGACAAAATATAAAACTGACTGTTGAACCTTAATGGACTCATGAGTGCATCTGCTTTAAGATGTGGAAACCCTGCCTTTCAGACTTTAGTGTCTCTTTTTTTTTTATCATTTGTTTGTGCATCCTTGAAGTACTTTATACTTGAAAAAATCTCTTGAGAAAATGGTTTGGCTGATACACATTGGCAAAGACAAGGTGACTCCACAGATTTACCTGTAGAGTGACTCCCTGCACCCCAAGACTTCTGTTCTCCACTTTAAGAGCCCCTCGTGTGCAGAACAGAGTAATGCAGATAGTAAGTAGACTCTTTGGTCCTGTTCACCATGTTATGAAGATATAAAAATAAGACCTAGACAATGCAATAGGGAATTTGATATATTTAGATGGTCACAAGCTGAATTTTGCTCATCACTGCTATAAAGAGGTGAGGAAAAGCTTTTTTAAAAACTGTTTTGAAGATGCAAGGTGTAGGGAGTTAAGATCATCCCTATAACTTGCTAAAACTGATTCTAACAATACACAGTGCCACTTGCAATCTGTTGGACTCTTATGCAACTCCACCATCACCGGCAATGAGAGCTGGGTCAGGACTGATAAACTTTCTTCCAAAACCTATATTTTCCCTTCTCAAGCCCTCCAGGTCCCATCAGCCCCAAGCCTCTTCCTCCAGACTAGAGCCATGTCAGCCTGGTGGTTAGAAACCACACTTAGTGGTCTCTTTCTTTTTCTTTTTCTTTCTTTCTTTTTTTTTAATCTCTTCATCAGTCCTCTCTTGGTCCGAATTGCAGAATGTCTCCTTTTCATCTTGCAACCTCAATGCCGAAAGTGAGAATTTTTTTTGAATAATGGTGTGTAAACTATAATAAAAACCATCCTAAACAGCACCTTTAAGTCAAAACAATCAACTGTAGTAATGTAGGCACTTTTGACATTTCTGGGTCTCTGGAAATCATGCTTTCCATTCACAACTACCAGTGGCCAGTTCAAATGAAAGTTATAGTTCAAATGATTCAAAGCAAGGCCAACCCGAAACCATGATTCTGGATTTTGTCTCATTATTGTAAAATATTTTTTATGTCACCATCACAAATAGCACTGCAACATGGAGAGAGAACACGGTAAGTATTGGTACTCATTTCTGTCTGAATGCCTGCCTGGTTTTTCGTTTGCTGCCTTTCTTCTAATGGATGACACCTGAATGCATCAGCCTTTTCAGAAGTGAGGTGAAGTCAGCAGTGAGGCAGGCAAAGACCAGGAATCAGCAGGAACCACAGCCAAGGGCAGAATAGCTACAAGACAAGAATACTGTATAGCAAGTTAACCTTCTATTTAAGCTTCATATAAGCTTCTTGCTTTTTAACCAACACCAACAATTGCCAGGCTTCCATAAACATCCCACCTCATCAGAGAACCCCTAACACAGGTGCAAAACCTCAATTTGTCACATGCAGTCTGTCTTGAAATGATAGAGCAATAAACAGTCATTTATTTTTTTTGTATCTCCCAAATAATTAAAAAAGGAAATCATTATGAACATCTGCCTGTAATCTCCTTGATCGTGTATTTTGAAGAAAAGTGAATTAATATCTGTGAGATGCTGAGAGCACAAGACAAAAAGGACTTTGTACATTTCATTCTAACATTAGATAAAATACAAAGTAACAACCAGATCCCAGACTCGTTTCCTATGGTAGTGACCTTAAGTTTTGCATGATACTTATTTAACCTAGGAATCAAAGGAAATTTTATATTTTAATAGTATCTTGATTAGTGATCACAAAAGTACATTTTCATAAAGCAAATAACACAAAAAATTCAACCAGATCAGGAAATCTTTCTAACATATCACCCCTCCAAACAAATAAAAGTAGAGTTTTAAAAACTAGCACAGTGGTATCACCATTGGCAACATGGCAATGTTGTGCTACCCGGGCATTCAATTAAGGACTGACAGATCTCAAAGCATAGTCAGTCCTCAGTAAATATTACTTCCCATTCTGCACTCTCCATCAACTGCTGTCTAATTTTTAATCTGGTTTAGTTTTTGTTTCTTTCCTGTATATTTGGTCATTCAATGCTGACAGCACCAGGTGCTGTCCTAATTCCTGGAGATAAAGTGACAAACATGAGAGGCACCGTCCTCTCCGTCACATGCTCACATTTTAAGAGGGAAACAGACAACAAACATGTAACGAATAAATATGACAACTTCAGGCATGACACCTGCTATGAAACTAACAAAAGAGGCCAATGAGATAGAGAAGAAACATCCTCTGAAGGGGTGAATCAGAACTGACAGTGAAAGAAGGGGTTCGGACGTTCCGGTTTCCTGAAAAACCCTTGGTGCCCAGCACTGATAACTGGTAAATACTTCAGCATCATGAACAGAGAAAGAAATGGCAGGAGATGATGTAGGAGAGGAAGGCAGGCGCCAGACTGTGCTTCTTGTTAGATGCTAAGCCCCCAGTCTCATCAGCCTGGTTACTCACAAACCATCTTGTCAGAGGCTTCCCTCTGCAGACAGCTCACCTGAACTTGTTTTCAAATTCTCAGAGAGTCCTCTCCTCTATACAGTGTCTCCCAGCCATTGAGATTCTTTCACCTTCAGGGTCTTCATACAAGCGCCGGCATCTGCCTGAAACATGATCTTCCCAGATGTATCTGACTGCCTCTGTCTCATCCCTCAAATTCTCCCTTTGGGAGGCCATGTCTTACCCCTAACCCTGAACCCCATCCCTCTCTAATAACCCCTCCCTGTACCCACTGCTTTGCCTTTGTCACACTTGCCCTGTATTTTTAACTTGTAAGATATTATCGTCTCCCCTCTAGACGGCAAGCACAGTGAGGGCAGGAACTGCGTCTATTTCTTCATCATCACTGCACATGGCAGGAACTCAATAAATATTCCCTGAACTTGTAACCTAATTCTAACCCTGACCTCAAATAAAATGACTGGCGGAAACACGCTTAAGTTTTTCCTGTTTTGGGATGCAGCAACAGTTAACTGCATAGTCTCTGACCTTACAGTGATATTGTCTAGAATAAGGCAAAAGATGGCAAATGTGCTTGGCTCTTTTCCTGACTTTGGGCAAATCATTTAACCTTGCATGTGCCTGGGGATGGGAGGGGTAAACAGCCTCACCCCTGCCGGACATGTTTCGGGGGCAGTGGGGAGAGGGAATAAGGAGGGAAGCAAAGAGAAAGAAAAACCTAAAGTTCCTGGGGATTTTTAGGTCACATGTCCACTCTCTTTCAAAATTATAACCACAAATTATGGAGGCTTATTTGTATCTAGAGGCCATTTTAGGGAGTTGGTTTTATTTTCTGCTTCAGAGCAAATCTAAAAAAGCAAATGCATGTAAAGGAAGGTGTCTTTAGTTGAGATAAAGGTCACTCCCAGACAGAAGGATGCACTGGCTACTTAATCATTGCTTATTGGGATAACAGTTTTAATTAAATATTTAAAATTGAGAAGGAGTCATAGGGAAGCAGTTTACACGTGTATTTTTTTTTCCTGACATCACCACTGCTATTGATGAGCAGATCCAATTTAGTTTCACTCCGAGAGAGCAGCCAATGGTCAGTTTTCCTCCAGCTGGCTTATTTTACAAGCATTAATGAACAATTAACCAACACTGGCACTCTTTCCATCTGTAATCCTGTAGTAGGATCACTAATCTCTACCACTAGCAGCTAATGATGAAGGTCTCTTAAGCTTCACTTCTTATCTCAGCCAGTTCTTAATACTTGCATAAGTATGCTTTCTGAGGAGGGGGCCCCCTACTGCTACGCAACCCGAGAACAAAAGCCCAGAGACATTTCTGAAGGGGTTTCTGTTCAATAACACTTCTATGCTTATGTTTGCCTTCCTCCTACAACAAATACCAGTGATCAACAGAGGGCCCTAGGGGTCACGGAGGGCTCTGTGTTTCCATACTTCTAATACTTATAAGAATGTATTCAGATGGCATTATACACACCCCCACTCCAACTGCACAGGCAGACACCCTAAAGTGGGGAGAGAAATGTGGACTAAATAGAATCAAACAGTGTTTTTCTCCATGAGTCAGCTTTGATTTGGTATTGAATAACACGGAGTTTGGAAACCACATTGTCATTAAAAATGTATATACGAGAGGCAGATTTATCTAGAAAACCCCACACAGGATAGGTCTTCGTTTCTCTGAATTTAATGCAACTTATATTCATTCAATTGTCTTTCTCTAGTGGGGCAGAAACCAATCCACCAGTTCATTAGAACTCCTCTGTAGGGTCAAGATTTAAAGAAAATGCAGGGTCAAGATAAAAAAAAAAAAAATTCCAACTGTAGAGTGGCACAACTGCAGGATAATAGCCTGGGCTGAAATGACATAGTTTTCATTCAAAACTACTTTTGAGACTCTTACAACTTGCTGGGAAAGTTATTATTCCAGGGAAAAGTGTGCTCAAGACTTGATTCCAAGACTAAATTATTAGAGAAGGTTTTGCGAGCACAAACTCTACGGGGCTTTGGAGTACTGGGATAGCAGGAAGCAGAAGCGAAGGCAGCAGCGCGGGCAGGTCTGCATGCAAGGCTTTGGCATCCAAACCCCAAGAGAAAGCAGCAACAGCACGTGCCCATCCAGTGCCAAAACTGCAGATTTGGTACTTTCTATGGTTTTTGGTCCCCAGAAAGCTGTAGCATCTTATAAACAATGTTGATCAGAAGCAGCAAAACTAACAGGGTGATGTTGAAGGTGACATGGGTTCTAAATGACCAAGCACTGGAACGTGTCTGAAAGGAGTGAGACTGAGGACATCTACCCTGCGAAAGAGGAGTAGGCGTAGGAGAGGGAAGACAGGTGGCAATCTGACACTAGCCGCCCATTGCTTGAGCTTTATCCTCCCAAAGCTTCTAACCACCCGCATCACCTTCAATGTACTACAATTTGGGGACCTGAAGATGTACGATGCTTCAAAAAATTTAATTAATTAAGAGTTAAACTGTTCTGCAACATTTACCCAAAATGAAGTAAATCTTTCTCAGAAATCATCTCACTTTTCAATTTATCCATTTAGAATGCTGAAACACTACTTCTCTTTTCCTCCAACAATCAGAGCTGCCTGCGATGGAAAGAGGGCTTAGGGGACAGAGCCTCGGACCAAAGGTTTGGAAGTTGAGTCCTATTCACACACAGCCGCTGACCCCTTGTGTGATCTTCTACAAGTCACTTAACCTCTCTGCCCTTCTTCTTCCTCCTTCATCCTGCAGAGACAATGCTACCTGCCCTCCCCCACGGCCCCATCTCTGCAGAGCTGGGAGAGTGAACGAGCCGCATCTGCAAAGCATTCGCAATGCCATTCGTCAGTGTAAAACACTGTGAAAGACCTGCAGTGCGATGACACTGAAAATAAGGATGGATTGTAAGACGGGGAAGCACGGAAGTCACGAACATTTGCCACTGAAAATTCCGTAGTCCTGAGCTTTGAAAGTAAGTCTCGGTGACAGGATATTTACTTTATTTGCTCTTTATGAATCCCTGAACTGGTCTAATTAATTTAATTGAGTATATGGATAGGAGTAGTAAAGTTTAAAAGAGGGTGAATAAAGTTGTGACATCCTGTGAATCTCAGATTGTTGCTTCTTAGCCCCCAATTAGGAAGAATTAATTCAAGGTTATCTAGTATTTTCACTCTCAGAAATGTTTTGTCTTTACTGTCCCATAAATACACCATGCTTGTTTCTATAATACTCATCTTTCCACACTTTACTTCTCACCTTCTCCCCTCTACCCATTTAAATCCTACTCATTTTTTTTCACATTTCAATTAAAGCCTAACCCACCTCTCCCATCAATGAATCTATAACAATCTCGGCCTATACATACATATTTATCCCATTTATCCTAGGATAATACTACACAGGAAAAATGTTTAATAAACAATTATGGCATGATGTGGTAAAAAGAACTCAGCAGAGAGAGCCAGTTCCTTGAACACAACTATATTCTGCCTCAGGACCTTTGCACATGCTGTTCCTTACACCCTGCACCTGCTCTCTCCACTCTTTACCCTCATCCTGTCCTGTCCCCTCTTTTTGAATGGCCAGCTCTTTTCTAGCCTTCCGGTCTCATGATGAGTAAAACATATCCACAGAGGCCTACACTGACCACCCAACATAAAGCAGCCCCTTAACGCCACTATTCTTTCACATGTACTATTCTTCCCTTCTTATTAACTGTTATCACAATTCGTAATTATATATTTCTTTATTTTTTTACGTTATTATCTCTTCACTACTAGAGAATATGCACCTTTCTCCTTTAAGACAGAGGTGTAGGTTTTGCTCACCTCTGTTCAATAAATGGCTGTTGAATTAATTAATTAATGATGTCACCTAATCTGTGAGCCACCAATATTGCCCAGCCCCTGTTTGGCTGCCCTCATTGTTCTCCCTGAGGTAAAAACAGTCGTTCTTTCTAGCAATGCTGCAACTCTTTTATAAAGATCTCCCAAAAGGAGCCCAGTATGTTTGATATGTTACTGTACTTTCTGTGTTATGACTCTTTTATCAAACATACTCAGTTTCTAATCCCCCCTTCTTTCAAATCTGGGACAAAGACCTACAGGCTTGGCAGAGAACAATGAAGTAAAACATATATTCTGTCCAAAGGATCCCACCCCACAGAAAAGCAACCAGCGTTCTGGGACAGAGCCTAGGCATTTCATTGTCTTGAGTCAGGGTTAGACCCTAACCCAACCCAGACCTTCCCTGAGAAACTGAAAGTTTTGGGGAAGTTACCTTGGTATGAGGGCCCAATTGCAGTTTCAATCTAACTTTTTCTTGACTCCTTACAGAATTGGATCTATTAGGTTTCCAATAAATAGCATTCCCTTCACCTCATATTCCCCACGATAAGCATAAGATTAGTATCTGCTCTGGGACCTTGACACTTAGTAATATGTTAACAGCCCCACCTCACAAGGTTTAATAACCAAATGAAATAAAAGCGGGGTACAAGCCAATAAGTGCTATACAAACGCTAGATTTTACTACTATGACAACAAATCACAAGCACTGTAGAAGCATCAGATATTCATGGTTCACAACTGCTGTGGGCTGCCAAACATAAAAAAGGTTTATAAACAGGGTGATGGGATCAGATAGAGCGGGCTCTAAGTAACAGAAAGCTCAACTAAAGGATGCTTAAATGTAAAAGAAAGTCCTGAAGTAGGGATGCTGCAGGGTTGGTTAATTTAGAGGATGAATTATGCTATCAAGGACCCAGGTTTTTCTTTCTGCTCTGCCATGCTTAGCATGCTGGCAAGCAATCCTCAAGGCCACATGCACAATATCCAGGAGTCCCCAGCAGATTTTCTTTCCCATTTCATTGTCTAGAACTAGGTTAAACAGGCAACCCTAAACAAATCACTTGCTCGGAAATGGATTTATCATGACTGGCCTAGACCAAGATAAACCTGACTGCAGCTGGGGACCAGAGCAACTTCAGCCAGCACACAGGGAGAGTGGATGCCTATGCAAACCAGACGTGCAGAAGAGTATTTTGGGTAGGGAAGCCCATTGGGCTTCATCTAGTTTCTGAATTTTCTGCAATGAATGCACATTACTTTGACAATCGGAAAGAAATTACTTGAAAAAAAAAGTTGAAGGACATAAATGTGTAAGTGACTGCAACTAGACAAATATGCAAAGAAATGTTTCTGTATCTTTCTTCAGTCTCACCATGAGCTTCAATCTACCTCAGTTCTCTGGCCAAACTCACATTCAAAGAAGGACATTAGCAGCTTAACCCTACCTAGCTGCTGGTTTACTGTGCATTGTACTACAGACAATACCAGCTTGAGAAAATACAAGGCCTGGAATTTAACCTGGATCTGTATTTTTAAGTTTGATAGAGAAGACTATAAGCGAATGGACTCTTGTTGTACCTTTCTTATGGTACACCTCATACTGTTTTTTAAATTATAGCTAACAGATTGCTACTAGATTATAGGCACTCAAAAAGTCAGAGTCCACAACTGAGTCATCTTTGTATTTGCTGAGGCATGTAGCACAATGCCTTGAACATAGTAGGTGCTCAATAAATAACTTTTTAATTGAATACTTGAATACAAGTGATTCAGCAGTTAATAAATTGCTGTATTAATTAATAAACCAGCTGATTTTTGAGTGTCCACATGCCCCAGGAACTGTACTAGGCTCTGTCTCAATACATACACACACAAAAGGAAGGCAAAGTATCCCTGCTTTCAAGAAACTTTCAACCTGATGGGGAAGGCAAAGCTATTGCATGAGCCAAATAAGTGCTAAATTGTGTCATACTGATATAACTGAAATAGAAATTCAGAGAAGAAAAACACAAGCATAGACTGGAATGCAAAGCAACTTTAACATAGCATCTGCTTTCTAACCACAGACCATGACCTCGAAGTCCACCCGCCAGTCTTCCCGCTACTCTCGCCCACCCCATCTGACAAGTACTCCTCCAGATCAATCCTCTTAGTCAACCGATCTTCTGAGCCCATATACGTAATTTTTCCTGCACTAGAGAAACTATAATTACCTACTGAAATTTAAAAATAAGCAGAACGTATCCCTATATCTTTACTTATTTAAGACTACTGAATTTAGCAGTGGTTTTTGGGAGAAGACTAGATAAATTCCAGATTATTCCAGAAGTTCAAATTTACTGTAACATAGACAAATCCCTCCCTTTTACTTAAGAATTTCTCTTTATCCTGTCCTTTCACTGATTTAACTAACCCCCATCAATTCCATAAATAGGAGATGTCCATCTAGATGGAGAAATAAAATATGTATATACATAATCAAACTAAAGAAAGAAGGTGTTAATTGCCTTATGAGAGGTGCAGATGAAGTGCTGTGAGGTCAGAAAGAGCCCCATCAACAAGACAGCACATGAGCTGGCCTTACAAGGCAGATGGGGATGGGACATGTAGAAATGATGGGGAAAGAGCATTATCAAAGCCACAGAGAAAATCTTCACAATTATATATACAAACACATACGCAGGAGAGTTAGAATAGCTTGATTTGGTAGGAAGGTAGAGAGTTGGAGTTAAAGATAAAAATGTGAACTTGGAACATGGTGTATGGGAAATTGGACTTAACTGGGGAATAACAGAGAGCCCACGAAGTTTTCCAAGACGGGAAGTGCCTTGCTACCACCCAGTTTTCAGCTGCTAGTGCTGAATAAGAGGAATGCCTACCAAGTGAATCTTACCTAACAGTTTCCTTAATTCTGACTACTCAAAATAGGTACATTCTCTAAGTGTACCAGCAAGGGGTACCTTTAATTCAATTTTTCTTTCCATTGTTTACCTTCCTTTAGAAAGGAGTTTTATTGCTTGTGCTGTGGTAGTCCTGGAATGTTCCCACTCTGTCTTGGCTCTGTCATGTCATCAACCTAAAAATAGATGCTAATTAACGAGGTTATTTCTAACTTACATTGTTAAAAGAGAGGAAAATAGTGATGAAACACATATAGAGTATCAAATTAACCAAGGATAGAACCAAATTCTAGTTCAAAATTCCCACCTCACAGATATTCAATTCACTAAATAGTCTTTTTTTCTAAATCAGATAGTCATTATCCAAATTTCCCATCCCTGATGTGATAATATAGTGTGATGAGACATGCCCTAACAGAACACAAATTGACTTTTGGAACCTAGTTGCTACATAGAGTGTGTGGATGGTGAAGCAAATATCTCACTCTATTATCTGTTGTCTCTGAACCAACAGATTACGTGGTTCACTGACTAGCTGAATAACTTTTAGACAGTTTGCTCATGTCTATTTACACATATTCCACAGAAATATATTAACAACTGAGGAACAGTTGTAAAAATTATACCGTGAGATGAATAGATGACAGCAACAATCTCTCTGTGTACATTTCTGTAGAGAGGACAAAAGTTTTACATGGCGAAGGAAATGGGGAAAAAACATACCTATGCACATTTGTATGTTGCTGCCACTACAAAGTGTGAATTCTGTATAGTAATATAGGCAGTCAAAGAAAGCATATCATATAATCTCCTGGAGACCACTCTCATCCATCTGGAATATTACTATAATATATATTTTTATAGCAATGGGTTTAAGATTTAATTTGTGTTCTGAAGTATCTTACTGGACAATTGTATTTTTTAATAAGAAAGTCACTGTCCATATTCATTCAATAATTATAGAAATAATAGAAGTTTCCTGGTTTACATGTTTTCTTAAGTAATAAGTATTTATTCTCAACTTAATTTTAACTAAATAATAATCTAACTAATCTCCTTTCCAAGACAAATATATCTCATATAAAAGGTATTATTAACAGATATGAGAAGATTCTCGTATCTACTAAAATAACACTGATCATTAAGTATTTCACTTTGAAAATTAAGAGTAGTGTTAAAGCTTTCTTCAGATAAATGTTGCTTATCACTATATAAAATTCCAAATTCAATTTATATAAGGAAATAGATGGTTAGATGGCATTGGGATTGTGTTGCCCTAATATTCAGAGAAGGAAAGGCTCCATGGACCTAAGTTTAAGAAACACTGCATACTATATTTCTTTTCAAAGATTCAAACATACTACTCCCTTCCTCTTGAAGCACTATATTCTTTTAATTTCCATGATGTTTCAGATCCCCTGATTTTGCTCCTGTGAGGCAGCCCTTTCTCAATATCTTCTTCAAGCTTATCTTCATCTAAAGGCCAGGAAATATTGGAGTTCTCCAAGGTTTAGTCATTGCTCTTTTCTTAGTATGCTCTCTCAGTGACTAACATCGTCCAATTCCATTGCTTTAGCTGTATCTGATGACTCCTAAATATGTATCTTTGGTTGGAGCTCCAGGCACGTATATACATTTCCCCACTTGACAGCTCCACTTGAATATCTCCTCCCATCCAACATGTCTAAAGTCCTCTTGTTAGGTAGGGATAAGGAGGGTGGAAGAACAGATAGGACTAGGAGATGCCTTTTTTACTTGAAGGAACAAACTGATGAGAGGGGGCTTCCCAGAAAGAACAGATGCCTTGTCAAGGGGGTTTCCAAGAACTAAACTGGTATTTGGTCTATAGTAGGGGGTCTCCAAGAACTGACCAACCAGAAAGAAACAGAGAAACCACAAATTGGAGATATGATCAAGGCCACAAAAGGGGGTCTTTGGAGCATGTGTACGGGCAAGGTGACAGTGTCCTTAAATGACCTACCCTCATTAGCATAGTAAAAATCACACCCATCCACTCCATGACAGTTTACAAATGCCGTGGCAACCCCTGGAAATTGCCTTACGAGGTTAAAATGGGGGAGGACGCACCATTCCAAGAACTCTCCACCCCTTTCCCAGAAAATTCATGAATATTCTACTCCCAGCTTAACATGTTATTAGGGATTAGCATAAAGGACAGAACCTAACCCTGGGGTGATGCTGTTCCTTATTGGAGCAGTCTTCTCTCTACCGACTTTGAGAGTGTACTATACTTTCTATGCTGTCTTTAAACTCAGGGTCATCTCCTCTCACAGAGATAGACCCATTCTCTCTGGAACATACTTTCATGAACTTTGCAATAAAGGCTGCATGCATGTGAATTGCTTTGTGCTTGTGATTGTTCCATCATCCTGCTCAGCCTGTGATTCTTCCAAGCACAGAGCCAGAGAACCAGGAAAACACATGAATTTGACACTCGGCAAAGCCCGAGTTCCAACACTGGCCCTCCTTCAGTTCCCTATCCCAGGTATGGCACCACTATCCTTCCAGTTGGACAAGCCAGCAGAACCATATCTGTGTGTTTGACACCTCAATCTTCCTTTCATCCAATATCCAATCTATCTCACGCTACAGTATCAATCCAATTCTGGCCATTTCCACCACCACCGCCTCCATGGTCTATCTCTCCTCTCTGGATTTCTGCAGTAGCCTCACAGCTAGTTTCCCACTACACTTTTTAGCCCAGCGCATTCCCTATACTGTAGTAAAAATAATATTTGTAAATGCAAATCTCCCACCTAAAACTCTTCGAGGGCTCCTGTTGCTCTTGGGATAGACTAAAATCCTTAACAAGATTGTGCCTGATCTTGCCACTTTCTGCCACACTTGTAGCTCCCCGGCCAAGACTTCCTTCAGTTACTTAAACCTGATGATTTAAGGTGATGTTCTCCCAGCCTCAGAAGCTTTGAACACACTGCTATCTCCACCTCGGGTACTGTCCCGCCTTGCTCAGTTATTTTCTTTATTTGTGCTTATCACTAGCTGTTAACACAAGCAACACTTCCAAGGGGAAACCCCCTGACCACCTCTCCCCTCCCCACTTCACCCCAGGCCTCCCCAGACTGAGTCAGGGTTCCTTCGCTCCTTGTGTGTTTACTTCTTAAAATAAAAGTCAAAATTATATGTTCACTTGTGCTATTATTCGACTACTGCCTAACCCCACCTCTGTTTTTTTATAAGCCCCATCAGTCAGAATCTGAGTCCTTTTTCATGACGAATATATCATCAGCCCCTAGCACAGCATGTGGCTCCTAGTGCACATGTGGTAAATATTTCGTGAATAAATATATGAAGCACTAGAAGATGAGGCTAGAAAGACGAGACATTGGCTAGTTCATGAATAAAATTAGATTTCTAGCTGGCGTTCTTCTTCTGCCATCTCCTTGCACTCTTCATTACTGTGCTACAGTAGGTAACACAGTCAGTAGGTGCGATATGGTACTATATTGTGATACACTACGTAAGATATGATACTACATTGTGACACAGTAGGTAAGACAGGGTACTGTACTCTGATAGAGTGAGTATGATAGGGTACTGTTCTGTCAAAGAGTGAATAAGATAGGGTACTGTACTGTGACACTGTAGGTAAGACACTATACCATGACACAGTAGGTAAGATAAGGTATTATACTATGATACATTAGATAAGACAGGATACTATACTGTGATACAGCAGGTAAAATAGTGTGGTACACTGTGACATAGTAGGTAAGATAGGGTACTGTACTGTGTTACATTAGGTAAGATAGGGTACCGTACTGTGATACAGTAGGTAAGAAAGTGTCTGTACAATTTATACATTTCCTCAAACACAGCCACACTTCCTACCTTTGTCCTGCTGTTTCTCAGCCTTAATGCCTGATCTTTGCTAACCACAGCTCAAAATCTACTTCCTCCACTAAGATTTTTAGTTTTATGAATTAGAATTGGTTACATACATTTCTTGCTCCTCTGCCATAACTATAAATTCATTACAGGGTATTTTCAGTCCTTTTTTAGGAAAAATTTTATTCATGTTTGTACTCCCACGGTGCCTAATACACTGCTGAGCACAGAAATGACCTTCCTAAGACGAGCTGAACTAAAAGTCACTAGTGAAATAAACTAAGTCCTGGGTGATTGTGTCCAGGAAAGGAAAAGGCAGCAAACAGAATAGTGAAAACCCAGGACCCAAGAAGAGAATCCTGGGCACCATTTCATATTCCTTGAAGTTCCCAAGGCTAAAGGTTTATTTATTAAACGAGCCTCAATGTTACAAAGTCCATGTCAAATGATATCAGTCTGTCCTATTGATTTTCAGATTCCACAGTCAATATATTTCAAACCATTTCTAAAGTTCACATGTTATTTTTTGTGTCTAGGAGGATGTACTGAGAACCATAAATGAGAACATTTCTGAGGACTCAATGAAATTCTACCGAAATTATGATTGAATGAGTTGCATTTCTCTATTACTAACCAAACCAACAAGTAACCAGTGTCAAAACAGGATTGTCATCCTAATGTTAACCCCTTGGAAGTTTCAAAACCACAACATCCAGCTCATCTGTATCTTCCAGGGAGGATTCTATGTTATTTGAATCAGACTTTCTTAAGCTTACTCTGACTTTTAAAAACCTGATTGCAAGCCAGCCTCTTGGAGATATTTTACTTAAATTCATGGACTAAAATGTCTGGTCTATTGTTTAAATGCCATCAGTCAATTTTGGGAAAGGAGGAAGTAAGATAACTAACAATCCCTAGGCATTCAGTTTCCCATCAAGGTCTAGCTAAATTAAACCTACAGATTAAAGCAAAGTTTTAATCTCCTCTCTCCTCGTATCACCCGTAATTGAGATCGTTTAGAGTATAGTCACCCCGCCCACCAGCTCTGTGCAGTGGCTGAAGTGCAGGGCTTAAAAACAAAAAAACTGAGTATAGTCAATAAAAATCACTATTGCTTATAATTCAATTGCCTTAAGTTGTTCTTTGTTCAAAGGAACATAAACAAGTTACTATCAGCCAGAAATAAATGATCATACTTTAGACAAAAATACTTGCTTTGTCTAAACTCATATCCGCCCCAACTTCATGCCTATTTCATTTGGTGTCTGCTAATCTAGTATTCATAGCTATTTATTTCTTTGGGCTGAATACAAGTAAAATTTTTCTTCCTGTAAACAAAAATCATAAGAATCCTGAATTTCAATTGAAAATTGAATGATTTCCAAGATTTATCTCAACACATTTAGATATTGCTATCTGCCGCTGGTATAGTTACTTACAGCCAAGTCTTAAAAGCAAAGTTCCAGGACTAATTACCTTTCCCTTTTGCTGCTCTCCTGCCAAAACTGCAGTCACTGAGGATAATCTTCAGAAGCTTGGCTATGTTGCTAGAGCAACCAACCCAATTGTAAGCATTTTTCAATATCTTCTTTTGGAGTATTTTAAATAACAATAAGATACACCCGAGGTAGTCTGTGGTTACAAGTGCTAAGCTCATTTTTACAATTCTGATCTAGATACAAGAAAATTACAGACCTAGTCTAGTTGGAGTTTGAAACAACATTCTTTGTGTGGAAATCGCACGGCATGTGCCACCTCCGGGCAGGTACCCATTTCCCCAGGGTGAGTGGTCGCCATCAAAAGAGAAAGACTGACAAGAAAATTCCTGCTTCTTCCAGCCCAGACCCTCCAGCCAGCTCAAGACTGAAATGCATCACAGAGACCGATTTTACAATGGCCTATATTTCTGTTTACTTGTACTGATGGGGAGATAAGCAGATCTGGAATCTCTCACTGAATGTTAAGAAACTAGAGCGCTTGTATCTAAATGCTCCTAGACTAACTAGTAATATCAAGCTCACTGCTACTGTTAACTAGTTTTTAGTTATGTTTATTTAATTTTTCTATATTATATTAAGAAGCCTGACATACTTCTCAGAAATAGGACAGGTATTAATTCTAAATATTAACAAACACATCATACGTAAAACACGGAACCCCTACATAGTTTGCGATTTCGATAATAGTCACCTTGTTTTGCTGTCTATCCACTTTCTACAAATCCTACAACCATTTTAAAACAATGTCCAGAAGAACAGTTATCTGGGTGTGGCTGTGGCCTCCACTGAGAAAGGGTAGAGGAGAGAAGGACTTTTTGTCAATTGGTCAGCACAGGTATTTATCAGGTACCTGAACAGTACTGGCAACACATGAGAATAAACACATTTCTGCCTCAAGTGGCTAATAATGATCTAATGATCTAGGGTGGGACTATTGAATAAAATAGAGGAAAAAATGTTTATTAGGCCATGGAGAAAAGGAAGAAAAGAGGTTTATCTTATCAACAGTCCATTGTAAACATAAATAATCTGTGAGAAGTTAACTAACTAGCATGGCTACCACTTGCATACACTCCTGAAACAAAGACAATTTTCTTTACTAAAACCATTTTTACAAGGCAAGGGGACACATGTACCAACTTTTAATGCCTAGAATGTGAGACAAAGTATTCTGAGATTATTAATACTACATTATGATTGCTAGAAAACTATTTATTAGTTTTACATGTTGACTGAATAAGTTTACATGTACTTGAAGCCCAATAGGTGAGTTAAATATTCTCTTCCAGGAGGCTCCTAAATGATGTGTTTCCTTGATTCTTCCTTTAAGGACATTTTGGTTTTTGAGATGCAAATTGCATCTACCCTCAGTGACTGGCAATGATGATTATAAAAGTACTATGAATCATTAAAGACAACATACACTTATTTTTTAGTGGTAGTTTTTAAATGCATAGCTCTCAAATACTTCTCCCTAGGATAATTTGGTTTCTCACAACGTGAAGTTTGGCCTCTGCCACTTTTCCTCTTCTTACCTTCCGTGGATATTTGTTCATGTGTTCCCCTCACCTAAGAGACCTTGTTACTTTCCTCTAAAATAAAATGGAAAATCTGTACTTAATGCCAACCTCAGTTTAATAAAAATATTGTAAAATTCCACCGTTTTGCAAAACCTATTCCTGAGAAACCCAAAATGATCTTTTCCCCTTTGAGATCCTTCTGCGTGTAGTAAGATTCATTCTGTTTTGTCATTCAGCAGTTTCACCTAAGGATATGTCTTGTCTCTAACTAAACGCCACCTTCTAAGAGAGATCCTTTTTATTTCATTTATACCTAAATTGCCTATGATATGTTTGAGAACAGATTAGGTATATTATAAGTGTTATTTGAGAAGATAAAAATAAAGATGAAAGTCTTTGTGAAGTGTGACATCTGTACTTAAATTACTTTTAT
>RJWJ010009294.1:0-50859 GCA_004363605.1 Indri indri
ACGTTGCAAATGGGTGCAAGCCACAAAATCTGTTCTTGTGTCATTAAAATGATGACATAGGCTCCTAGTTTCCAAAATTATCCCCTCTCCTCACACGACTGGCTGAGGTTTCTGTTTTGTTGTGTAGGTGGGTGTTGAGCCGGTCTCTGTGCTGGTGCGGCATGTCAGAAGATGCAGCTACTTGGGAAAATTTCGAGACACCCTCACTTTGCAAGTCAAGCGGGAGAGAAGGTTGTAAAAATTACCAGGAGTAGACGCTTGCATTTGGATTGAGCTGCTAACAGGGTTTGGAACCAGGGCCAGATCCAGAAAGGCTGGGGGGACAGCAGGGAGGGAGTATGGGGAGGAAGACAAGGGAAAAAACAAAGTAGAGTGCAGATGGATCACTCTGGGGTTTGAAATTTAGGCTTTAAACGTGTGAGCTCAGTTCATTCCCCAAGATGACTCCTTCCTCCTCCTCATCACCATCATCATCACCATCATCTAGCCTGGCACTATGCTAATTGCTTTATATGTCTTTACTTATTTTTAATCCTCACAGCAACCTTTTGAGAAAGACGCCACTCTTATTATCATTTCTTTTCTTTTTAAAACAATTAAGATATAATTCATGCATCAAAAAATTCTCCTTTTTAAGTGTACATTTCAGTATATTCTCAGAGTTGGGCAACCATCACCACTGTCTAATTCCAGAACAATTTCATCATCCCCAGAAGAAACCCACTGAGTCATTCCTCATTCCGTCTTACCCCACAGCCTCTGGCAACCACTGATCCACTTTCTGTCTCTATAAACTTGCCTATTCTGAACAATTCATATACAGGAACCAAAGAGAATGGGACCTTTTGTTACTGGCTTCTTTCACTTAGCATAATGTTTTCTAGGTTCATCTATGCAGCATGCAACAGAACTTCATTCCTTTTTATGGTTGAATAACATTGTACGGATATATCACATTTTGTTCATCCATTTATCAGTTGAAGGGCTTGGGTTGTCTCCACTCTTTGTGTATTATAAATTGTGTCAATATACAAGTTTTTGTGTGGATATATGCTTTCAGTTCTTTTGAGTATATACCTAGGGAATTGCTGGATCACATGACAATTCCATATTTAACTTTTAACTGCCAAACTATTTTCTATAGTGGCTGTACCATTTTGGATTTTTACCAGCAATATATGAGGACTCCAAATTCTCCACATTGCCGGCATTCGTTACTGTCCCTTTTGATTATAGCCATCCTAGTGAATGTGAAGTGGTATGTCGGGATTTTTATTTGCATTTCTCTATTTGCTAATCATGTTGTACATCTTTTCATGTGTTTAATGGCGATTTTTGTATCTTTTTTGGAGAATGTTTAGCCAAATCCTTTGCCCAGGTTTTAATCAGTTTATTTGTCTTTTTATTGCTGAATCATAACAGTACTTTATACATTCTGGATACTAGATCCCTATCAGATATGTGATTTACAAACATTTTCTTCCATTTGGTGGCTTGTGTTTTCATTTCCTTTGTAGAGTACTTTGAGCAGAAAAGTTTTTAATTTTGATGACATCCATTTATCTATTTTTTTTCTTTTGTTGCTTGTGCTTTTGGCTTCATATCCAAAAAACATCATCTAATCCAGGAAAATAAAGATTCGCTCCTATGTTTTCTCCTAAATGTTTTATAGTTTTAGTGCTTACATTTAGATTATTGATCCATTTTGAGTTAATTTTTGTACATGGTATGAAGTAGGAGTCCAACTTTTTTCTTTTGAATGTGGATGTTGAGAAGTCCCAGCCCTATTGGCTGAAAAGACTAATTTTTCCTCATTGAATTTTCTTGATACCCTTATTGAAAATCAATTGATCACAAATGTATGCATTTATTTGTAGATTTTGAATTCTATACCATTAATATATGTGTCTATCAATATGCCACTATCAAGCAGTCTTGATTACTGTAGCTTTGTAGTAAATTTTGATATTGGGATGTGTAAATTCTATAAATTTTTTCTTTTTCAAGATTGTTTTGGCTATGCTAGGTCCTCCCTTGCACTCCTATACAAGTTTTAAGATCAACTTGTCAATTTCTTCAAATAAGCGGCTGAGATTTTATAGAGATTGTGCTGAATCTGCAGATCAATTTGGGTAGTACTGCTATCTTGATGACATTGTCTTTCTATTCATGAACATAGGACATGTTTATGTTTATTGAGGTATTCCATAATTTTTTTAATTCATAAAATTCACTTTTAAAGACATTTTAAGTTCACAGCAAAAGTGAGCAGAGAGTACAGAGATTTCTCCTAACTCCCTGTTTCCTTTTTGAGTTACCTGATGTTTTCTCCTTATGGCTCACAGGAGTTCCTTCTCGTATTAACTTTGGCTAGTCTGATCACCATGTGTTGTGGTGATTACCTGTTTTGAATGAATCTCCCAGGTGTTCATTGAGTTTCTTGTACCTGGATATCTACATTTCTAGCAAGACCAGGGAAGTTTTCCTCAATTTATTTTCCAACCCTTGTGTGTTTTCTTCACTCTCAGGGATGCCTATAATTCTTTCATTTGGCCTCTTTACATAATCCCATGTTTCTTGCAGGCTTTGTTCCTTCCTCTTAATTCTCAATTCTTTATCTTTGACTAACTTTTTAAATTTGAAGGTATTGTCTTGAAGCTCTGAGATTCTTTCTTATGCCTGATCTAGTCTATTCTTAAGACTTTCTACTGTGTTTTGTATTTCCTTGAGTGAATTTTTCATTTTCAGAAGTTCTATTTGATTTTTTAAAAATAATTCAATTTCTTTAGTGAATTTTTCATTCATTTCCTGATTTTTTTGTGGTTTCTTTGTGTTGGTTTTCCATTTTCTCTTCTATTTCATTAAGCTTACTTACAATCCGTATTTGGAATTCTTTATCTCTCATTTCAATATTCTGATTTTGGTTGGCTTCCATTGCTAGAGAGCTGGTGTTCCCTTTTGGGGGTGACCTTTTACTGTGATTCTTCATTCTTCCAGAGTTCTTTCACTGATTCCTTCTCATCTGGAGCAGCTGTTTCTTTTTATTTTTGGATTATCTTTTGTTAGGTAGGGCTTTTTTCCCTTGCCTCACTCATATGGGTGTGTTTGTAGGATATGTTGGGTAAGAACATTTGGCTTTGCTTGTGGATGCTTTGATGGCAATCTGCATTCTGGATGGATGCCTTGGTTATAGATATCCTTGGTGTGATGGTCTTCACTGTTGCTAGTTGTTTGTAGGCTATAGGAGTGCTGAGCTATGTGAGTGGGAAGATTCCTTGCCTCTCTTTGATGAGGGAGAATGGAGGTCTTTGAAATCCCTTCTCTTTCCCCAGCCCTGTGGTATTTTTAACAGTGTGAATTGTAATGGCACACCAGTTTAATCTCTGAGCCAGTAGGTCATGCTTGTGGGTGAGAATCAACAGCATTCTGTATGACTGAGTCAGTAAATGCTGTAAAGTGCATGCAAATTGATCTCCCTGTCAATAGGTAGTGCTTGCCAGAAGGAACAAGCTGCAGTGTTGTTTTTGGGTCCTGTCACTGGCTCTAGTCCCTCAGAAGAAGCACTCAAATGCCCCAGGTGGTGAGTGGTACCCTGGAACTTAAGGTGAGTTCTTATGCTTTGCCACAATAGAGGCAGTTGGGGAAGTGTGGCTGCATGGGTCTGGGTTGGGTGAGCCTGTCCTCAGGCTCCACAAAAGCTGGCAAAATATCTGTTTCAGCCAGGGTTGAAGGTCTGCTCTCAGCTCTGGGCAAAGCTGCCAGGGAATGGCTGAAGTAGTCCACTTAACCAGCAAGTCTGCTTATGGAGGTGGGTCCATCTAAGATTTATAATCTGGCAGTCTAGAGCAGACCTCACTCCTCTCTGCCCTCCCCTGCTCTGCAGTTTTCCCCCAGCATCTGTCAGCAGCAAGGAGCTTAGCCATTTGAACTCTCCCACAACTGTGATGCAGGCCAGGAGGTTCCCTGTTCAGGATTCTGGGCTAAGCTGAGAATGCAGCCCTTCTTTGGTATGGAGATGGGCCCTGCAAGCATGCTGCAGCTAGGACACACACTGCACTCTCCCCACTAATCTGCCTATGCGGACTCCCTTGCTTCTTGAGACTAATTCACAAATCTCCCCACCTTGCCCCTTAGCAACACAATCAAGACCTGAATGTACAGGATCTGGCCTATGTGCCTGTCCTTGGGTCCCTGAAGATCAATCCCTAATGATGCCAGGGAGAAGCATGCTAGTCCCGAGTTGCCCATGGGATATCCAATCAAGTTCAATGTCTTCCACCTCTGGGTGTGCCCTACTCTGATGGAGTTGCTGGGAAAGCAGCACCAGGGAGGGCTGGTGGGCAGGGAGCTCATAGTCCAAGCATCTTTTAGTCCGCTGCAGGACCCCAAGAGGAAAGGTCTGAGCCCTACCCTCTGTGAAAGCCTTGGTGTGATGGCTCAATTGTCTCTTGGCAGCCACAGGTGGGGGAGGGGAGAGGGAGAAAAACTGTGAATGGAGGAAAGCTAGCACTCTGGTCATGTCCACCCCTCACTCTGGGAGGCTGCCCACCCAGAAGGTACATGTACTGGAGTCACGCAGATCACCTGGGACTCACTGGGCCCCTGTGGCTCCTACAGTCTGGGCCAGAGTTGGGAAATGTCTGTGTGGAAGTGAGAAAGATGAAACCTGAGGAGTTGAAGCCCCCTGGGGAGGACAAATGTGCACAGTGGGTAGAGAAGCAATATGGCACCTGCTCTCCTGGCTCAGGTTTGTGGAGATGGAAGGTGCTTCAAGGGGTCTGGGAACCTGGTGCCCTGTCCATAAGAAGCTCCCAGCTCACTGGCAGCAGCAGCCTTTGGGCTGTATGCGCAGAACATCTCTCCAGCAGCTTAGGAACCCACCAGCTGTCAAACAAATGAGGGAGGGAGAAACAAATTACTCCACCTGCCCTTCTCACTGGATTCCAAGCCTCTCAGTGTTGATCTCTGCCAATATCTGTCGCTCCATGAATTAATATTAAACGTGTTTGGGGACAGGATGTGTCTTAGGAGTTTTGCAAAGCTTTGCCCTGAAGGAATATGTGAACATGTTGGTTTTCATTTCAAATGCTGTTACACACCGGAAGGGCCTCTGAAAGACAGTAGCGGCTGTATCCCACAAGGCACCACGTTTCTCAGACCTAAAGGTTTGGATTTGCTTTGTAAAGCACAAGTGAATCTGTTAAAAACTACAGGCTGAGAGCTGACAATGGAGTGCCCCCCGGAACAGACAGCAGACAGCTTCCTGAATGGCTAAAGCAAAGCTCTTGTTTAAACCACTCTAGACTACCTGCCTCCATCCACAATAACCTAATAAACATGGAGCAAATATATCTCTGTTTACCCCCTCTGTTAAATGATAAACTTACTTTAGAATTTAGAAGTTAACCTTTGAAAGACTTTGTAACCTTTGCTCACTTAGACAGAATTTGTTAAAGAATCTGTAGAAGCCTTCCGTAGAAGTCTTTTGAAAATCTGTTAACCTGAGAGGAACTACCTTCTGTTATGTAAACCTGTTGCCCCTGGCAATCATTCACTATTTCCTATAAGTTACCATGTAAGACTTCATTCGGGGCGTTTTTTTGGAGACCGACGGAGAGGTCCGAAGGCCCCTGAGCTCCCGCTTTGCCTATAATCTTCATAAACTTATAAAACTATATCTTTGTCTCAGTGTATTCTTTTATTTCTTCCATTTTCCATTTTTCTCTATTATTTTCTTATCCCTTGCAACTCTACCAAAGGGACCCGGCGTTTTGCGGGGAGCATTGGCCACGTTCCCCGCAATACCTGCCTTGCTCCCTCCTGTTCTGCTCCACAGCTTCTTTTAATGGAATCTCCTGAAGGTTCTGGCACCCTTCCCTCAGATCCACACCCGATCTCTGTTTGTCTGTTTGTTCATTTTTTCTTTTTCATCTAAAACTTCTCCTTGTTACTAAGACACTCTGGCAGCCGATGTCTCTGGTCAGCCATCTTGCTCACTTTCTTCCCTAGTTAAAAGTTTGCCAATTTTGTTCATCTTTTCAAAGAACTAATTTTTGGTTTTATTAATTTCCTCTACTGTTTTTCTATTTTCTTTTTCATTAATTTTCACTGTGTTTTTATTATTTGTTTCTTCTTGCTTTGGACTTAGTTCTTGTTTTTCTAGTTTTTGAAACTGAGGATTAGGTTATTGATTTAAGATCTTTCTTCTTTTATTTTTAATTTTTAAAAATGTTTTCAGCCATTTTATTTGCAAGTGTGCATTTAACACAATAAAATAAACACTGATATATTGAAGCCTACTTAATATTAATGCAACAATATATATCACTTTGATCATTACATTATTTTAAGCAAAAAACTACACTGAAAATTAATGCAGATAAAATTCTTTGTCATAATACTAAGAGATACAATTTATAAATTGATGCAGATAAAATTCTTTGTCATAATATTAAGAGATACAATTTATAAATTGAAAATATGATTGCTTAAAATTGAAAAATGGAAATGAACTCATTTGGACAAAGTTTAACAGAATCTGAAAGGGGAGGTGTGGAAAGCTCTGACCCAAATGAGAACTTTCAGGTTAAGAGAAGAAAAAAGTAGCATAATTTATCTTAAAGGATAGTAGACAGCTTGTTTCTTTGGGTAAAAATATTCCCAGTGTTCTCAGGTTTTGCAGTAGAATTATGTACCAAGCAGGAAAAGTTTCCTGATGAAGTTGCACTCTCAGTTTTTTCTGCCTCCAAAATTATCCTTCTAGAAACACCAACAGCACTCTGATATTTCTTAGCAGAAGAGTCCAAAAAAGCTGTATTTCAAGATTCTGTCAAAGCATTTCCTTCTTCATAACTGATCACCTTTTCCATACGGGTCTTTTTTATTCCCAACTAACATAATAGATCTCTGTACTTTCTCCACCATATCCAACAATTTGCCATAGATAACTTTAATCACTTCAAAATTTTGATTGATGTAACAGAATATACAAGAATATAACCATTAATATCTATGGAGTATGTCTGAAGAACTATGGAATGTTCGTCTTGCTCAGCTATGTCTACAAGTTGAAGATGATACTCTTGTCCATTTACTGTGATCAACTTTGTGAGAGTGTTTTCTATGGTTGGATTGTAGGAGTCAACAAGTTGGCCTTCAAAAAATTGAACTACCAGTTAAGATTTTCCAAAGACCAGTAGCCCAGTGTTGTGATCTTCCAGGATTTAGACTGTGGCATCTTGGTGGCATCCCCAGCCCCAACCCAACCACATCAACCACAGCAGCAGCAGCTCCTAATGTTGCAATTGGTAGTGGTGGTGCCAGGGGAAGGTGGCATACAGAGCAAGGTGGGTGTGGCTGCCTCTTGCTGGTTTCTCTTCTTTTAAATATAGGGACTTACAGCTATACATTTTATTCATAGCACCACTTTCACAGCACCCTCTTTGTTGTAGTATGTTGTATTTTGTTTTAATTAATCTCCAAATCTTTTCTAATTTCCTTGGTGATTTCTTCTTTGACTCAATGATTATTTAGAGGTGTGTAGATTAATTTATGAAGAGTTTTGATTCTCAAGTTTCTTTCCATTAATAATTTCTAATTTTATTCTATTATTGTCAGAGAATATTCTTTGTATAATTTTATTCAATTTAAATTTACTGAGAATTTTATTATGACCTAATAAGTGGTCTATCCTGGAGAATGTTCCATGTGCATTTTAAAAGAGTGTGCATTCATGGTTGTTAGGTGGAATGTCTATACATGTCTGTTAGATTTAGTTGGTTAATTGTGTTCTTCGATCCTTCCATTATTTATCTCTGTCTGGTTGTTCTATGTATTATTGAAAGTGGGGTATTGAAGGCTCTAATTATTATTATTAAATTATTTTTCTTTCTTCAATTCTGTCAGTTTTTTCTTCATATATTTTGAGTCTCTGCCGTTAGGTGCATGTATGTTTATAATTGTCTTGTCTTCTTTATAGTTAGACACTTTCACATTTATAAAATGCCCTGCTTTGTCCTCAGTATTTTTTGACTTAAAGTCTATTTTGTCTGATATTAAAAAAAATTACTCCTACTCTCCTTTCATTACTATTTATACGGTGTATCTGTTTTCATCCTTTCACTTTTAACTTACTTTTGAATTTGACCTAAACTGTGTCTCTTGGAGATAACATATAGCCGGATCATGGTTTTTTAAAATCTCTTCCTCCGATTTCTGTCTTTTACAAGTATGTTTAATTCTTGTGCATTTAATGTGATTACTGGTGAGAATTGCTATCTTTTTAATATGTCTTATGTGTTTTTTGTTCCTCTATTGCTCCATTACCATCTCCCTTTGTGTTAAATGGATATTTTCTAGTGTACTATTTTAATTTCTATGTTTTTTTATTTTTTGGTTTTTTATTATATTTTCAACTTATTTTGCCAATGGTTACCATTTGGATTACAATAAGTGTCTTAATTTGTAATAATCTAGTCCAGATTAATAGCAACTTAATAACAATAGTATATACAAACTTGCTTGTACAGTTCTATTCCTTCCCCCTGCCTTCATACTTTTACGGTTGTACAAGTTACATTTTCATACACTGTGTCCATCAACATAGATTTATAATTATTTCCTTATGCAATTTCCCTTTAACACACTGAATGCCACATTAGAAAAAATTTTTCACTAGGGCCACAGTGTTTTATTAAAACAAAATAATCCTTTCTAATTTGTTATTTTTTATGGTTTTCTGTGCATGAGCTATATGCAACACAATCCACATTTTTAGAATTAAATTTTCAATATTAATTGTAACAATAAGAACAGCAACAAGATTTTCATAAACCAATAGTAGGGTTTTGCTTCATGAGGCCCCAGGCTCAAAACTAGCCTGAGTTAAATACAACTCACATGGCAGTCAATGTGTTAAATCAGGAAGAATAAAATAGTGTTTAAAAATACATTTCAATTGCCTTTTATCTTCACCTGTGTACTTTTATTGGTGCTCTTTATTTTTTCATGAACTTTAAGTTACTGACTATTGTCCTATGATTTCAGCCTGAAAGACTGTTTTAGTATATCTTGCAAAGAAGTTTTGCTAGTGATGAATTCTCTAAATTTTTGTTTATTTGGGAATGACTTAATGTCTTCATTTTTGCAGGAGAGTTTGCTAAATACAGAATTCTTGTTTGACAGTATTTTTCCTTTCAGCACTATCAATATGTCATCCCACTGCCTTCTAGTCTTCATGGTTTCTGGTGAAAAGTCAGCTGTTAGTCTTATTGTTAATCATTTGGGCATGATGATTTGCTTTTCTCTTTCTGCTTTCAAGATTCTTTCTTTGTTTTGGCTTTTGACAGTTTCATTATAATGTATCTAGTTGTGAATCTCTGAGTTCATCTTACTTGGAGTTGATAAGCTTCTTTAATGTGTGATTAAAAT
Source organism: Indri indri (assembly GCA_004363605.1). Classification (NCBI taxonomy): domain Eukaryota; kingdom Metazoa; phylum Chordata; class Mammalia; order Primates; family Indriidae; genus Indri; species Indri indri. Next base: position 9,430 of record RJWJ010009294.1, read on the forward strand.
TTTTCATCAAATTTGAAAGGTTTTCAGCCATTATTTCTTCAAATATTCTTTCTGCTCCTTTCTGTCTCCTCTACTTCTAGAACTTCCATTATACATTTTTTTTTTTGCCCAACCAATGGTGTCACACAGCTCTCTGATATCTCATAATTTTTCTTCATTTTTTTTTTATCTTCCTCATACTAGATAATCTCAACTAATCCATCTTTATAGTTGCTGATTCTTTCTTCTGCCTCCTCAAATTTGCTGTTGATCCCCTTTGGTGAATTTTTTATTTCAGGTGGTATGTTTTTCAATTGCAGAATCTATATTTGGCTCTGTTTTTAAAGAATTAATTTACTTTTATTGATATTCTCTATTTGGTGAGACATTGTTCTCATACTATTCTTTAGTGCTTTAGACATGGTTTCCTTTATTTCTTTGAATATGTTTAAAATGGCTGATTTGGTCTATGTCATTTATAGCCAATTTCTAGACTTTCTCAGGGACAGTTTCTTTTGACTGCTTGCAAATGTGTGTGCACATGAGCCATACCTCCTTTTTTAAAAAAAATTATTTTTAATTGACAGAGAATAATTGTATATATTTGTGGGGTGCAATGTGAAATTTTCATACATGAATATATTGCGGAATGAGCAAGTCAGGCTAATTAACATAACCATCACCCACATATTTATCATATTTTTGTGGTCAGAACATTTAAATTCCATTCTTTTAGAAAATTTGAAATATACAGTACATTATTGTTAACTATAGTAACCTTGCTGTAAAATAGATCACCAGAACTTATTCATTCTGTCTAACAGGAACTTGTATTCTTTGACCAACATTTACCATTTTCCTGTCCTCTCACCTTTCCCCCACACCCCCCACCACTGGTAAACACAATTCTACTCTCTATTTCTATGAGTTTGACTTTTTTAGATTTCACATGTAAGTGAGCTCATGGGATGTTTGTCTTTCCTGGATTATTTCACTTAACATAATATCCTTTAGATTCATCAAGTTGTTGCAAATGACAGAATTTTATTCTTTTTTAAAGTGGAATAGTGTTCCATTGTGTATATATCACACATTTTTTAAAAAAATCATTCATCTGTTGATGGGAACTTAAGTTGTTATCACATCTTGGTAATAGTGAATAATACTACAATGAACATAAGGGTGCAGATATTTCATCAACATACTGATTTCAATTTCTTTGGATATATACCGAAAAGTGTGATTGCTGGATCATACGGTAATTCCATTTTGAGATTTTTGAGGAACCTTCACAAACTATGTCCAAAATAGCTGTACTAATTTACATTCCCACCAACAGTTTATAAGGTCCCCCTTTTCTCCACATGCTTGCCAACACATCTCTTTCATCTTTTTGATAGTAGCCATACTAACAGATGTGAGGTGCTATCTCATTTTGGTTTTAATTTGCATTTCCCTGATGATTAGTAATGCTGAATGTTTTTTCATGGATCTGTTGGCCTTTTGTATCTCTTCTTTTGAGAACTGTGTATTCAGGTCCTTTGCCCATTTAAAAAATAGGGTTGTTTGTTTTCTTTTGATTGTGTAATTTGAGCTCCATATGTATTTTGGATATGAGCCCTGTATCTGATATATGATTTGCAAATGTTTTCTCCCGATTTGTTAGCTGTCTCTTCACTATGTTAATTGCTTCATTTGCTGTGTAGAAGCTTTTTAGTTTGATGCAACACCATTTGTCTATTTTTGCTTTCATTGACTGTACTTTTGAGGTCATATGCAAGAAATCATTGCCAGGTTAATGTCATGTAACTTTCCCCCTATGTTTTCTTCTAGTCATTGTACAGTTTCATATCTTACATTTAAGTCTTTAATCTATTTGAGTTAATCTTTGCATAGGGGGTGAGATAAGAGTCCAGTTTCATTATTCTGCATGTGGATAGCTAGTTTTTCCAACTCCATGTATTTAGGAAACTCTTCTTACCCCATTATGTGTTCCTGGCAGCTTTATTGAAAATCAATTGACCATAGATGCATGGGTTTATTTCTGGCCTCTTTATTCTATTCCATTGGTTAATGTATCTGGTTTTTATGCCAGTATCATCTTGTTTTGATTACTATAGCTTTGTAATATATTTTGAAATCAAGTAGTGTGATGCCTCTAGCTTTGTTCTTTTTGCTCAATATTCCTTTGGCTATTCAAGGTCTTTTGTGGCTTCATGTGAATTTTAGTATTTTTTTTTCTACTTCTGTGAATAATGACATTGGAATTTTAATAGGGATTGTATTTAATCTGTAGATTGCATTGGGTAGTATGGATATTTTGGCAGTATTCATTCTTTTAATCCATGATCATGGGATATCTTTTCATTTATTTGTGTCATCTTCTATTTCTTTCATCGATATTTTACAATTTTGAGTATACAGATCTTTCACCTGTTTGGTTAAATTTACTACTATTTATTTTATTTTATTTTATGCTATTGTGAATTGGATTACTTTTTAGGGCCATGCTTTTTGTTTGTTGGCCTGTCTCATAACTTTTGTTGAAGACTGAATATTTTAAATAATGTAATGTGATTCTGGAAATAATATTTTCCCTTATTTTTTTTTGGTGGTTTGTTGTTTGTTTAGTGACTTTCAGAACTAATTTTGTAACATCTGTATTTTTTGTCATGTGTGGTCGGTCACTGAAGTCTTTGCTTAGTTAGCTTAGTGATCAGCTAGTGATTGGCCAGAGACTTTCTGGAATGACTAGAGCAAATAAATCTTCCAGTCTCTGCTGAGGGGCTCAGTGTTCATGTTGGTAAGTGCTTTTAACACTCAGCCAGGCAGTTCACAGCTCTGTCCTAGCCTTCATCTCCTGCATATACAGAGCCTTAAGGTTATCTACAGGTAAGAGCTTGGTGCTTTTAAGCATGTGTATAGCCCTGCTCATGCAAGCTTACCCTACCACATGCAAGCATGTGACCTTCTAGATTACCAGAAATATGTTAGAGCTATTCAAAGCTTTCTATGGACATCTTATTGCTAAGCTTTTTCTTTTAAGCTTTTTTTGTTAGCCTATTGTTACCCTAACTTTATCTACCACCTCAGGCAACCACAAAGTTAAACAACTGCCTGTGATGGTTTTTGAGAAATGCCCCTGAGGAAAAGGCTATTCACACTGAGCAAGACACAAGTCAGGTCAAGTAAATACAATCTTACAACTAAGGTCTTCCAAAAAATCATCGGGTAGATCAAATTATGACAATTCTCTGAGAATGGGGCTTTGTAGGAGCTCCAACCTGTCCTGCCCCTCTGTGGTTGCCATACTGCTGGTTTGCCCCGATCATTGGCTACTGAAAGTCAAGGATATAATGGAGCCAGGCTGAGGAGACTGGGAAAGGGAAAGTTAAAATATCCCACAGCTCACTGATATTACTTAGATTCAGACATTTTTTTTTTTATTTTTGAGTAACTACTCCCTGGTTTCATGTAAGCCTTTGGTTAATTCCCAGTGTTCTGAAAGAGTTGATTCTGATAATTTTTTTCAATGTTCTTATTGATTTTATGGAGGGGAGAATTTTCAATTCTCAGAGGGCTCAGTTTGCCATTTTCACCGAAGTCACCCCTATTATTCTTATTTTTCTGGTAAGGAAACTGAGGCACAGAGTGATTAAGAATTTAAGTAACGTTTTCAAGTTCACACAGCAGGGCAGGCATTGAGACCACACAGAACACATCCAGAGTCTGAACTCTTGATCACTGTTATATGCCTCTATGTACATGGAAGCATACTATATGTTCTCTTCAAGCCTTCCAAATTTCTCACTGGCTTCTCTACTCAGATACCCCCAAAATTTTCACTATAAATACTTTGAAATAAGGCATCTTTAATTCCTGTTAAAGGGCAAAGCAGGATTCTTTTGTGGAAAATCATGTTCTCTAACATGTCATCATCATAATTTGGTTATTAACATTTGGTTTCATTACTTATATTTAACATTAGAGAAATTGCACTTAGTTAGCAAAACAAGTAAATATGTATTTTAATTAGCAATAATAGTAAAGGGAATTAAAATAAACAATTACAAATTTTAAGACATTACTCATAAATAAAGAGATTGTAATGATCTCTTATGTCTTCCTGTTCCTCTCTTTTGCATTAGCATCAGTTACAGAGGAAAATCTTTAAAGTACCCAGGGCTCAATATAGATTATGACAAAAAACTGTTCTATTAACAATTCACTCAAAGAGATGGCCAGGAGTAGCTCTGCCACTTAGCCATGTTATGTCGCAAATTATATATATAAAGCAAAATATACAGATATATCTGTAATAAAATATACAGAAATAGCCGTATTTCTATTATTCACCCCACAGAGCTCTGCTAGCTTGGACAACAATATTTTTCTGGGAAAATATACTTATATTTCCTACTAATGGTGAGAAAGAATTTCTTGCAGCTTCAGGTCACTGATGATATCTCATAGCAAGGATTGGGGAGTGGGTTTATTACACACAGACACACACACACACACACACACACACGCACAGTAGCCAGGTGTAACTTTGCCACTTAGTTGCATTGTATCATATATATGTGTGTGTGTGTGTGTGTGTGTGTGTATATATAACTTTTAAATGTAAAATATACTACTTTTCATTTAAAATTTTCCCTCTTTTCTATCTCTTTTCCATGGAGTCAACTCTGAAACATGCATGCACCAGACCCAGGAAAGGCTACAAAGAATTGTACTCTGACTAAGAAAATGTATGAGAAAGCCGTGATTGAGTCTCATATGTACTATGATCATATAATTTGTCATCAAACTGGCAGAGTTTTGAGAGTGAAAGGGGAAACTATTAATAATTAAGGAGAGGCAGGATGTGAAAGCTGGGATGAGCTGAGGAAAACTGAGACATATGGCCATGCCATGTAGAAAAGAAGATAATACAGTATGTTTTCGAATGCCTATTTTATGAGATTTGAGCACCAAATATCACTGATATTGCATATGCTTTGTTATCCCAACCCCTGTTGTCTGATGAAATGTGAGTACAATTACATTCTAGCTTCCTACGAGGAAGAGGTTCCAGGAATGTTTCAGTGTGCTCCCTCACAGAACAGCCTGAGATGGGTGTTTTTCAAGCAATGTGACACATTGATTTTAAGTCCCAAGAAGGTACTGAAAGATGCACTTTCTGACTCTTGTTTCAGAAAATAACCTGTCTCTTCCTATGGTTCATGTAATGCACAGGCCTCTGCTAAAGCAGGTTGTTTTTCTGGACCAGATCATTTTAAACTTTTGAAAATGAATAATAATTTGGCCTCCTGCATGTCTGGAGTCTAAAACCAAATGTGCTCTTTAACCATCAGCATAGATCTCAGGCAGTACCCAATTTACCAATATGAGGAATTTCAAATATTCATTTGAAGGCTGGCTGTTTGGCACTGAAGTTTATTTTATCATGTAAACAAACAGTAGCTATTAGGTTTTCAGGTTTGCCAACAGAGCCCTTTAAAACCCCAAATATGCTGTAGTATTGACCCCACAGAGCTCTGCTAGTTGCACCTGGACAACATGGTTTTTCCATAAAATGTGAGCAAGGATTTCCTCCAGCCCCACGTTGCTGACACTAAGGCTCATGGTTGGGGCTGGGGTTTGGATAAGGCAGCACAGGGCCATGGGTCCTAGAGTGCTGTTTTCATTTTATATCGATGCCATAGCAAATTACCTCAAACTTAGGGACCTAGACACACACACATTTACTATCTTACAGTTCTGGAGGTCAGAAATTATAAATGAGTCTCACTGTGATAAAATCAAAGTGTTGGCAGGGCTACATTCCTTCTGGAAGCTTTAGGGGAGAAACAGTATCCTTGCCTTTCCAGCTTCTAGAGGCTGCTGGCATTTCTTGGTGCATGATCCTGTTCTTCCATCTTCGGTGATAGGGGGTTGAGTTCTTCTTACGCTGCCGTCTTTCTGCACCTCCCTCTTCTGCCTCCCTCTTCTTGTAAGGACTCTTGTGATTCCACTGGGCCCACTGGACAATCCAGGTTCATCTCTCTATTTCAGCGTCAGCTGGTTGGCAACCTTACTTCCATCTGCAACCTCAATTCCCCTTTGCCATATAAGGGAACACACTCACAGATTTCAGGGACTAGGAAATGGTCAGAGATCTTTGAGGGGCTGTTATTCTGCCAAAGGTCCCAGGGCTGAGCGGTCCTGTTGGAATGTCACACTCAATTCATTGCTGAGCTTTACTGATAACATTTTAGAACTTTCTGTAGAACCATCCCTAGCTTTCATATCTCACTACCTATTATCCTCACGGACTCTGATCCAAGGCAATCGTTTTCTGATAAATTAATAACTGCACGTGTCATAGAAAAATACAATCAGTCTTTGAGCTTTTAGGAGTAAAATTATTGTGCACCGAAGTGACCTAGGCTGGCCTCATGGAGGGGGCTGGCCTTAAGGAAGCATGATAATTATGCAGGAGAGTTTTCCAGAGGGGATATCTGGGGTTAAATGCATAGATATCAACTTGCTAGGAATGGTTAGGAATAGGGGTGGTTAGAAAAGAGAAAATTTAGTGTCAGGCAAGTAGTGTAAAGTAAGGAAATGGTTCTGGAGGCTCTCAAGTTCCAACCTAATCACTTTAAACTTGATGTGCAGCCCTGCTTGTGCATGATCAAAACACACATATTGGTTACACTGTGTTGTGGAGCTGTAAGGCCCTGCTATTGCTCTGCTCCAGCCCTGGGATGTGCACTGGAAACGCACTGGGATTGCATCTTCACCAAGCGCCTGCAATGTCAGCCACTCTATTTGCAGCACCTCATTCAAAGAAATTCCACTCCAGCATCTAATAATACTTGAAAAGCAATTTAAATCTTGACTTCAGTCTTGAGAAAATGCCCAAGAGGGATTGCCTTCGTTGCGCAGAGCCGCATTTTCAAAGCCCTCCTCTCTCTCACACCCCCATCTGTAGCCTGGTGTCTGCCCCCTCCTCCTCCCACTCAAATGACCCTTGCTTCTGGGTGTCTTTCTCACTCTCTTTCCTTCAATTTGTTTTTCTTCAATTAAGTGAGAATGCAACTAGCCCTTTGCTCCTTGATCCAGGAAAGCAAAGCCAGGTTCTCCTTAGTGGGTGGCAAGGGGCAGGCTGCTGACACTCACACGTTAGTATGTTTTTCCTGCCGCATTTAGATCTTTCAACAGAGAGATAGAGCAGGGAGGCCGGGATTGGTGGGTACCGCTGGGCCACCTGTAGGGCAGTCCCCAGGTGGCCGTGGCCTTCTTGAGGCTAATGGAATCAGTGTTGTGTAGCAGCGAGGGTCCATGGGAGCCAAACCGAAGCCATCACTGATGGATGCTGGAAGAGGCAGACCCTTGCTGGGGTTTCATTTAAATGGATACATTTTACAAATATTGGATTTTTAGCTCACTCAAGAAACAATTCAACTCCAACTCTGGTTGTACATATTAAATTATAACAGTGGTGAGGCAAACGAAGAGGTGCTTACCGGATTTAAGCAAAGAATTAATAGAACAGAAATTGGTAGCATGAAATGAGTGTGGCGTCAATCTAATCTAGCGGTGCGTTACCCACAGCACTAAAATAGATACAGTGGTCACAGCACTTATCTTCCTGGTAGCATCTGATGGCTGAAGGTCTTAAAGAACTTTGCAAATTATCCTTCTAAAGTAATTAAATCTCAGCCTGAAAGTAGTGGGGAGGAAGAAGTCATCTGTAAAATAAAATGCAAAGACTCTTGCTTTCTCTGTCCCTCTTTGATGCTGGCTGGCAGGGAAGGGTTCTCTCTCTGCCCACCTCATGAGTTCTTGCGGAGCTAACAATTGACCAACAACGTTGGGTTGAGCTTCCTTGGGACTATCATCAATGCTACCTTATTGTGGAGTCTTTTCCATCAACCCTTCCAGAAGTGATTGCCTCCTCTGACCTGAAGAAACACATCATACAAGGAAGTAAATACTAAGTACCCTGTGTTATTAGTGGCCTTACCTCCCCAGTCAGGTTCTCGTCTGTTGGGGAATATGGGCCATGTTTTATGTCTTTTTTCTTCATTGCCGAAACCCAGCATGGTGTTTTACACATAACTGATGCTATGGGCAATGTTCAAAATATTTAGCAACTGGTGCCACTGGGGTACCAGACAGTCATGACAGACAGTGGAAGCTAACACTGGGTACAGCCATGCCACTGTGAACCCACTGAATGTCAGCCCTGTGGGATAGACGGTTATTCATTAACTCATAAGGTGGACTCAGGCTATGTCCAATTTCTTCCTCCGGAACAAAGGGTGTTGTCAATATGATTAATATGATCAGAAAGTTATTGCATCTTTCTTTTATAAGTAGACAAACATTTTAAATTAACTTCCTGAAAAGATAGGAAGGCTTGCAAATGATTTGAACTATTGCACGTAATAGCAATATAATGACACCGATAATGACAATGCCGCATATTTTCATGGTCCTTTATACATTTTTAAAAAGAATTTTCCCATCCACAGTCTCATTTTAATTTCTTAGCAACTCTGAGATAAAGATAACAGGTTTTATTATCTCCATATTACAGATGAGGAAACTGATCCACAGAAAGATTACACCCTGTGCATTGTGCCACAATCATGTACCCACATGCCACAAGCCTCGATGCACATGGTCATGTGCCCAGACCTATAAAAGATGAGGTGCCTGTGCTGAAGACACAGAGAGTCCAGAGAGCTGAACAATCATGGGATTGTTTAAGAATATGTACAATGCAACACACTGAGAGTTTAGAGGATGTGCAGAAACCATGGGCTGCCCCTCAGGTGCATGAAGCTTCTCAGCAGAGGTGTATTCAGGACAGGACTTCGGAGAAATGCAAAAGGTGAAGCAACAGGACCCTGGGTATATATATATTTATATAATTGGTTAAAACTTTTTGGTCTAGTAAAGTGTACCACATCCTGGGATCCAATGGTGGACTTTCAGAAGGGTCTTTGAATACTCTGAAATTGTATCCAGCATTTTATGTACATGCAGAGATATGAACTTATCTGGGAAGTGAATCCACATCTTATCGCTGAATTTTCAAAGAATCCGTCATCCAAAATAGTTTAATAATCACTTCTTCAGGAAGCCTCAGTTATTTACCTGAAATGAGAAAACGAGTAATATAAATTATGGTTTAGGATTACCACCAATAATTGGCAGACTCATAACGATGTATAAGTTTATTTTATTAACCTACACACTTCTCATGACTTAAAAATGTGCTCTCTTTTATTCCAAATCTTCATTGCCATGTTGCTTTTCTATTTCTATGATTTCCTGCTTCCTCAATCTCCTTTTCACATAGCCTTAATTTTATAATCTTCTGCACCTCTAGATAACTTGCGTTTTACTACTTAAGGTATCCGAAAAGCCTCAGTGACTCCACTAGAGAAGAACCATACAGCCTTGCTGCAAGCCTCTTCCTGGGTAAATGCACCACCCAGGCCCTCTGATTCTCACCTATCTCTTCCTGTACATTTTATGCCCAAGAGTAGGCATTGGGCATACCTAAGACATTAATTTATCAAATGATCACCTTGTTGGGGACAGTAACATACTGATTGGCTTAGTTTTCAAGTGGGAAGTAATAGAAGTCAGTGGTTCACATTTGATTATACCTTGTCAATAGGTCAGGCTATGGGGGATCACAGAAAAGACTGGAAAGTGGGGCATTTGGGCTTCATTGCAGCTCTACCACTGCACATCCTTAGCATGACACTTAAACTCTTCTCACCCCTGAAATGGCCTTATTTGTAAAGGGTCCTTTCTGACATACCATTATATGATTCTTTAATAGGCCACCTAGGCAGATAGACCATTATTTTCAAAAGATGTCCAACAAACCAGAGCTATTTTAGAGTTTCCCAAATGTTTGTCTCATCTATTGCTTAATCAGTGGTTTGTCAGAAATCACTATGATTTTCAAAGCACAGGGCACCGTTTTTATAGCTTCCATTAAGAAGTGAAGCCAGACTGTGGCTGGGCAGGCTCGATAAATCATTTGTATTGGGAATGTATTTGTCAGTTTTCCCACAGATTGTGTAATTATTGCATCGTTTTATTTCCAACACTCATAAGTGGAGATTAGAGCTGACATTTGGTAATTGAAAGAGTATTCTCCCCTTCACAGCATAGTTAGCAGTAATTGTTAAGAATTGTATTTCTCTCTGCAGGGCTTTCTTCTGCTAGCTGCCTCGAGTTCTCAGGCTTTTGCACAGACTGCACTGGGTGGGCTCTTTGGGATACCTAAGGCCACCACCGACAGCTGCTACAATCTTCTTAGGAGAAGGAGCAGGTTCAGTTTGCCCCCGAGAGTTTGTTTAGTCAATTTCTGAGATGTTAAGAGGCACAGATTGTAAGAATTTTAAATTTTAAATTAGCAGATGTCTTCCTTGTTTGGGTCTAAGGGGATAAGGGATGATGTGTCCTCTTCCTTCCCGGCTCAGCCCCTGCCCAACAGCACATGCAGGGTCAACAGCAGTTGAGCCCTCACTGTGTGCTAGACCCAGCACAGACTCACATATGTGTCACTGTGACCCAATAAAATAGTCCGCATGTTACAGGGTGTGACCCGATCGGCTTCAAAGCAGAAGTCTGCCTTTTCCATGGGCACCCACCCCATGGCTTCACACATTTACACCACTTTTGGGGGGATTTCTTTTTTCCTGATTGTTAGTGCTTTTCTACGATAACAGCATTAGGGTTGATTGGCAGTTTTTCCCACTGTCTCACCCTCATCAGACATGCAACAAATGGGCACATACACAACTTCCCCAACACACACACACAGACACATATGCACATGTATATCATGGAGGCTCCAATGCATGCATGCATGTGCGTGCACACACACACACTTATTGCAAGTAAAACCCTCAGCATCTCAAAGGGTGCAGTTTCTCAAGACTCCTGTTTTCTCTGGCCCTGGACTGTGGCTCCTACAGGCTCTGAGCCATCCCTCCCCTTCCCTGCTTCCCCCTTCTTGAGCAACACATCCTGCTTCGTGCATCTTTTACCTCCTGCTAATTAAGGACGGAAGTGTATGGGGCTGAGAGGTAAAGACCAGGCTTTGCCTGCATGTGTGCAGGAGTTTCTGGGCAGATACAGGTAAGGAGCTAGAGGTAAGATTCAGCCTGGGACCTGGTAGTGGGGTCATGTGGCCGCTATTTGGCTGACATCAGGACCTAAAATGTTCTAATCAGAAACTCCAGGAATAGGGCTGGCCCGGCAGCCCCAGGTGGGTTCGGGCCCATTCCTTCCAGTCCTGCCTTGCCCCGCTGCCTCTCCAGAAATGCTCCACACTAACCCAGCAATAAAGACACAAGATTCATAATAGTGTGATTTTAGAGGCAAACACTTCTCCCACTGATGGCTGATGCGAGAAATTCCCTTTAAAATAAACCAAGTCCGGTCCTTTATCCCAGATGTAAAGATAATGCGGAGAATGTGGGTGGCCTGGGAGAGTGAACAAAGTGGCTTTCACATCCACCAAGAGCAGGACGGTGTGACCTCAGAGCAAAGGGCTGGGGCTGGGGAGAATGCCCTCATCTCCTGGCTTTGTCACCAACCCACTGGGTGTCTTAATTAATTGTGTGTCTTAATTTTCCCTTCATTAAAATGGAAGGAGTTACATTAGGAAAAATCAAAAGCACTCATAGTGCTAACTCTCAGATACTTGTGCTATGATGAGTTCACAATGAAGCACTTTCACGTTTTAATGGGGGTGAGGGTAGAATAGCACACAAGGGAACCAGCACCTGAAAGGAACCCAAATGAAGTAGAGACACTGGCTATCAAGTCGGTCCTTCTTACTTTAAACTGATGAATGAGAACTTTGGCCAGAGGCATATTAGGTTGCTGGTGGCTGGGCATGTTCCCACCTCTGTGGGGACATAGCTGCCAAAGTTTGATGGGGACAGAGGATCTGCAGAGTTAAGAAAGGGACAAGGAAAATAGCCAGCTTCACAATTTCATTGAGAGTCTCCTGGGTGCATTAGGTTAGCTGCTATAATTATGACAGACATGTGTGACTCCTGCCCAGTGGGATCTAACAAGCTTTGTGACCCTGGGAAAGCTACTCAAACTTTCTGAGTTTCAGAAGATTCATCTATAAAGTGGGGATAATGATTCCTACCTGGGAGGTTTCATGAGCTAGAGTATGCAACAGCACCAACTAGAGAGCAGGGCATAGAGGAGGCACCTCATGAATGCCTCATAGAAATGCATCCCTCGCCCACGCACTTGACCCAGGATTGTAGCCAATTCCCTCGAGCAGAGGATGTGAATGGATAGCATTTAGCTCTGCTGGTGCTTGGAAAGCATTTGCTTTTAAACATTCCTGCTTGCAGGAGGCTTTCTAAAGGTCAGCTCTTCACAGCTTATTAAAGAAGATGATTAAATCGTCTGGCAGTTTGAGAAGCAAAAGCAGCTGGATTCAAAAACAGCTCCCTCCCCCACGATTAACATTTTCCTTAAAAAATCGAGGTGAGAGTAGAAGATAAAGGGGGGGCAGATACGGAGAGGTTGGTCACTGGGAACAAAGTCACAGTTAGATAGGAGGAGTAAATTCTGGTGTTCACACAGTAGGGTAACTACAGTTACCAGTAAAATATTGTATATTACAAAATAGCTAGAAGAGAGGCTTTTGAATGTTCACACCACAAAGAAATGATACATGCATGAGGTAATGGATACACTAACTATCCTAACTGGATCATTATACCACACAGATATCAAATTGTACCCCATAAATATAGACAATTGCAATGCATCTATTAAAAATCAATCAATCAATCAAGGTGAGATTGTTGGAGTCACTTGTGTTAGTCTGCAGAGGAGAGTGTGGCAGTTCTGGGCTCTGGCTAACGTGTTCCTTGTTTCTGCTCAGCAATTAGCCTTGTTCCTGTCGCTGTCATTCACTGAAGGATCTGTCAAGCCTGTGACTCATGAGGGGCTTCATTTCTGCTTCCTGAAGAGGAGTGGTAGGGGCAGATACCTTCCAGAGCTGGGCAATTGGATTGATTGCCGTGGGCAGCCAAGGTGAGAGCTTCGGTCCTAATCCTGCTAGCAAGGACCGCCATGTGTGTGAGCCACTCAGGAGAAGCCCAGAGAAGCCTCTCAGGGTTCAGATTCCACATGCTCACCTTGAAGTCTAGCAGCATCTCTGCATTGAGTTGGCCTCTTCACTACTAATAACAACCCCACATATAACATTTATCCTTCTCTGAGTACTTATGTGTGTGGTTTGTGATCTATATCGAGATGTTAATTGGTACATCTTTTCTGTTTCTGTCCTCCACTTCATGCAGATAACTGGCTCTGCACTTCCTTGATTCACGAGAGCTACGTGGCAGGGTAGAAGGTAGAAGCAGCCTGTTAGCTCTTCTGGTTTTGGTTTTTCAAGAGCGTAATTGCTCAGGAAAACCTGTAAGGTTTGTTGGAGAGGTAGAAGGCAAGGTGAAGTGCTTTTGGAGGTAGGGTAGGGAATCTGAGAGAAGCCAGAGAGATCAGAGGACTCTTTCCATGGACCCCGTCCCATTAGGCTGGGATGGTGGGAAAGAGATCTGTTGGGGGTGCAGAGAACTGACTGATCCTGGTCTGGTCTATGCACTTATTTATTTATTACTCCTGGGTGCCCACTTCTGGGTCTGCACTCTACTCTCTCCTTGCCAAGGCCAATAACATCAACTCTTCTCAAGAACGTATTACCTAGTTCTCCTGTTTCTGGCAGATTGTGGTTTTATGAAATACAGGGGTTCTCATATTGCCAAAGAAGAAGACTCATTTTCCGGAGGAACCAGGAGGTCTGTATCACATAGCACGGAGCATAGTTGGGGAGATTAGCACTGAAGACATGCTTTTAAAATAGGATTTTACTTTAAGGTGGAACAAATAACGAGAATGTACAATGCTTCCTATGGACTCTGGCATTTCATTTTTATTACACTTTTATTGAATAGTCAATAAAAGAATATGACACCCTTTCAAATAGTGTTCTTGTAACCTACTGCTATGAAGCTAAATGAAGACAGCTAGCAGATCTCTGCCATCAGCACAAGTGACATGAAACTAATTCTAGGACTTATATTTTTCCTGTATTGGGCATGTCCTAAATGTTAAGCATTAATCACCTTGGTTCCCGATAATAACTCAGTGATTTCACTAGTATGCTGCACTTCATTGAACAGTTCAGTGCTTTTGTTTTAGAATGTTTGTGAACTTGAAGTGGTGCTATTATTGGCCAGTAATAATACTACTCCTTTCATTCATTCCACAAAATGTATTGAGTGCCTACTCATTGCCAGGCATTGCATTAGGCACTGGGGATAGAGATGGCCACTGTCATTGCTCATGATTTTGCAGTCTGCCAGGCAAGACAAACTCAGCTCACTCTAGCCTACTGATCCTTTTTAAGTTCTAGGCAGTGTTAAGCAGAAGGAGATAAGATGGTCATCCAATCCAAGCTTGGGAGGCGGGGCAGGTAAGGCTTCCTAAAAGAGAAGAGTAGGAATTATCTAGGGGAAAAGGGCTACAGCATGTTTAAAGATAGGTACACGTCAATTGGATGGGACTGTTTGACTCAGGGACATTTTCAGATTTCAAAACACAAACTGATAACTTCTGGCACAGTAAAGTGTGCAATAGAAAACCCTATCCTGGTACTGGCCTCACTCAAATTTGTAAATACAACCCTTTCAATTAAACTGTGCTCCTTTTACATAGAGGGAGTGAATGTATTCTGAAAAAAAAAAATACAATGGTGTGTGCAAGAATGCAGCATTTAACATTTATGAATGATGGTTATTTTGTTCTGTCTCTCTGGGCTCCCCACCAACTCTTCCAGGGGAATCCAGCCTTAGGAGTCTGCCTCAGCCCGAGTCTCCTGCCCTCCGGGTAGGCAACCTGTCCAGCTGCTGGAGCCGGAAGTTACTCTTCCTCCCTTGCCCCTGGTCCTCCATGAGCCTGAAGTAATTTGTTGGTTTCCTAATATAACTCTTCCCTGGACTGCCAGGTTCCCGGGAGCAAAATCATGTTAATAGAATCTTTTAACTGCAACTGAGATGCCAAAAGAAGACCATTGGTGAGCTTGGCCCAAGCAGATTCGGAGAAGCCACATTGGGGTCGGCTGAGGGAATGGAAACCATGAGTCGGGGTGAGTCAGGACTTAGCTCAATGTAGGGAATGAGGGTGGATACAGAGTCTCATAAATGTACAGGGAAAACCATTACAGACATTTCCCATGCTACCTATTGTACTTTTTCCTGCTTTTAAAGCTGCAAGTCAATTAAAAAATATGCTGATACATTTCCAATTTCCCCCCAAATATCCATTGCTTCCCAAACAGAAAAACTTTAACACACTCTACCTATCACTGACATCCAAAAAGAAAATGCAGTTCATTTTTTCCCTTCCAAATCATTAAGAGTTATACTTTGGGAAAATTGTTACTGTCAGTTTGCTGAAACAGGCTGTCGTTCTGCAAATGGGTACCATGTTATTACTCGCGTTTATACTGTCTGCTCTCAGGCACAGGCCCTGGGCTGGCTGTTCCCGCAGTCTGTCTGTCATCTCTCATGGGACCTTCACACTTCAGCGGCACCGATTGTCTCATGCTACAGCCCATCAGTTGCCTTAACTCCAGAAGAATGTGAAATTGCCTAACAAGCCTCCAAATGTGAACGGCTCCATGTTGGCCTAATCGCACACGATGTTCGCCTGTCTCATCTGTTCCCATTCGGTGGCTGCAACTGTCAACTGTGAGACAAAAACAGATTCCAGAGCCTTGGCTTGGCTCTCCAGCAGAGAGGGGTTTTATCCCCCTCCCCCTATTCTCAGGTTGAGTTTTGTTCAGGAAGCGCATTCTTTCTACTGCACCCAACTCTGCCCTTCCTCCCACCCTGTAATCTTTCCATCATCTGGAAATTGGTCTGGGCAATTCTCTAAATTTGATCTGGGTAATCTGGCAACTTGGCAAAGTTATTTTAAACACAGGTTTTTAACTGTGCTTGGAGCGACAGAGTATTTGAAAGCCTTGAAACTTTAGGCAGGAAGAACGCATAGGCCCATGTATATATGTTCAACAAATTTTGCCACAGTTTTGGGGGGTACCTGTATTCCCCTGATGCTCATTCTGCTTCACAGAGTGCTCGTACCAGGGTCTTTGATAATTCACTAGCTGGTGGTAGGGGTGGGTCTAGTCAAAACTGCCCCCTTTGCAAAGGTGCACTTTCTATGAAGCACCTACTGCATCAGGCACTGCGGTAGATACAATGACAAACAGAATGATGGTCCTGCCCTCAATCCAGTGGGGACAGCAGTAAGGCACAGGGCTAGAAATTGTATTGGAATTACAAACATTTTATAAAAGATTGCGGAGCTGGGGAGCAGTGTCATGACGGAGGCCAATGGAGTGAGTCTGATAATTTCCTGGAGAAGGAGACAAGCACGCCTGGGATAAGGCAGCGCTTTGTTTGGTGGTTCAGAGGCTTTGAGGGCTGCAGCTTCTTTATAGAACTTGTAATAGCTGTACTTTTTTCATTTTCTGTATCCTTGGTGTTGTGACATTTGTGGTCTTGCTGACTGGGGAGAGACTGTCCCTCCCAAGGCTAGCTAATTCCTAGAGATAGCAAAGGGCTCGCCTTGGAGCCTTTCATATGCAAACTAAACCATCCAGAGCCACCCCCTGAACTACCTCCTTTATTTGCCTCTTACACTCCAGGAGGCAATTTCTTCTGCCCCAAGCAGCCAGATCCAGGTACCAGACAAGGATGGCCGCTCTGAGTGCTCTGACCTTATTCCCCCTAGCCATTCCTGCGCAGTTTCCTCTGCCTTGCTTTGCTTTCCCAGGGAAACATGATAAAGGCTCCAGGCCATGCTTTCCTCTCACCCCTTTGGCTTTCTGCCCAAAGCTGGTGCCTCCCCACGTTCCCATCTCCTCTCAGGAAATGTAAGTAATAACCATCTTTTGTCCATGGCATTTGCTTCTCAGTGCCATCACTTGTCACCTCGGTAAATTAAAATTTTTGAGGCGTTTTGAGACAAAAGTGGGTTCTGAGGAGGAGGGTGACTCACTTGGGTGGAAAGATACTTGGGCCATCTTCTTCTTAAGACTCATGGGGGTGCGAGAGAGCTTTTCCCCTCGTCATTAAATTCTTCACAAAAACATGATTTCTAGGAGTGGCATAATATTGCACTTACAATAATTTTTTTATTCGATCTCTTGATTTGGATTGTTGTTTTTGTTTTTTCACTCTTACTAACGTTTCTGTGATAAGTACACTTTTAGATAAAGCATGAACATCTTAGTTTATTTACTTAAAAATTCTTTAAAATGAAATGACTCGATGGATCCAAAGATACCAGAGAAGAGATGTGGTCTCTGAAAAATTCTTAAGGTATGTATTTCTTATTTTTAGAATAAGACTGAAAATCACGGTTTCCTAGCTAAGACAAACATTTCTGTGCTCGTCTGCCTCTCTCTGACACTGGCCTAATTGCCAGTGGACGATTTTAAATGTCACACATATTTTAATCTTTATAGTTAAATAGATTGATGTAATCATGGCCACTTCCCACATGTTAATGAACACAGACAGTAAAATCGTCAGACAGGGATTTTATCATTGTCGCCACCATTCCTTAAGAGTTTCAGCATGCCTGTTATCAAGCTTTGTTGTGATAGACTGGACTGCTCTTTGGTGCAGACATTGTTGAGTGAGCAGAGAAAGAAGACGTCAGTAGTTGGAACCCTACAAATGTGCAGAAATAAGGTCAGATCCAAAGTGTGATTCTGACACGACGGCAGATGTGTTTTGGAAGTAGAGGCACTAGAACTTCCACATCCAAGTGAATATGACCTCTCTCACGAAGGCACTTTAGACGCTCTGGACCCATCAGAGTGAAGCTGCTGTTACATTTTGGGAGGGCCTTGGTGGCCTGCAACACCTGTACCCACATTATCTTGATACTCCTCAGTGGGAGCAAATCTTTATTTTTTGACGGTGGATTTGCTTATTGACAAGTGCCATTTGTCATTAGTCCCACAATGTAAAGTTGTTTGGGGTCAAAACGAACCATGCCTTCTTTAAGGCAAAGTTATCACTTTTTTTCTGTAGCTTATAAATTGGCTCTAAAGATGGTTCCCAAAGAAATGATTTCCAAAATGTTTTCAGCAGCATCACTGGCATGAGCCTTTGGACTCCCAAAAGGACAACTTAGATGTAACATTTCCGGACACACATATGCACATGCATATACTGTCCATTGATATTGACAAAGACGTCTAGAGTGTGGACTGACTGCATGTCCACTAAGGGCCTCTCTGACTCTAAGATTCTTGGCTTCTGTTATCAATTTTACTAGTCAGATAAAGTGTGGGAAGTGTCAAAGCCAGCTTTATAGCGTCCACCATCCATGCCTGCCTCTGTAATTAGTGCAAGAGGACATCTCCCTTGTGGTAAGTAGTTCAAATAGAGAAATGCAGTAGAGAGACTTTCTGGATATTAGGAGAAGCTGGGTATGCTTAACAACAGCTGTGAATGTTATTTCCAGTTTTAGATCATTGTTTAAATGAAATGGATAAAATTAAACTTTCTAAAGTATCGTCACAGGAACCCAAACATTCTCGAGAGGAAGAATTTGTGAGGAAATGAGATGCAATCCAAGTGTGCAAAACCTGGGCTTGGGTTGGCCATGCCTCTTTAGGGGGCTGCATTGTGTCTTCCCAACTAGTCATACAAGCAGTGCTTTGTTGTACTGTTGCCTGAAAGAGTTGGTTACATGCTTAAGCCACTTAGGGGGAAATTGGTCCCAGTTTTGACTACTTTATGGGGTTGTTGTAAGTGTCAAAAGTGGTAATGCAGGTAAAAGACCTTTAAAAAAATGTTTCCTACATATATTGTCATTACTAGGCTATGAGTTATCTCATAGAATTAAGGATATCATATAGTCTTGGCAATGGACTACTAGACTGTTAAAAGTCCATTTGAGATCTGGAAAAGATTCTAAAACCTTAAGGAAATCACATCAAGGTGGTTTAAAGAGATGGAAGCTAGTGGCATGGCAGCAGGTGTTATGGAGAAAACTCTGCCCAGAGACGTGAAATCCATTCCTCGAGTCCTCACCTTCTCCTGACCTCTCATCCCCAGCCCGGCTCTCCTTAGCACCTGAATAGAAGGCTGAGGCTTGGGCTTGAGCATGGGGTGAAGGGGACTCTCCTGTTTTGCTCTTGGGGCCCCTGGGCCAGTTCTGTGACCTCTCTGTGTGTTACCCTGCATGGCACGCTTCTAGGACAGATTGAACTACAGGAATTTTATGGTGCAGGGAAGAGCATAATGAAAGTGGGAACTACTCATTCATAACACAAATGTACACTGAGCCCTTATTATAAAGCACAGCACTAAAAGCTGGTGCTGCACATGGGAGCATTAAGCAGGCAAGAAAATCAATGTAGAGAAAAGCACAGCTATTTAGAATGGAGGGCACAGGTTGGGCAAAGGAAGTGGATGGGAGAAATTCTGTCAAATCTATCCAACTCCCCACTACTGCCACCTGCTAGTCTAAGCCACTGTCATCTTCTGCTTGGCCTGTGAGCCTCCTAGCTGATCTACTAGGAGATACTCTGGCCCCCTTCCAATGTGTTGTCTTCCCTGCACCCACCTTTAAAAATCCCAAGGCTCATCCTGACTCCTCCCTGACTCAAACCCTTCATGGCTCCCCATTGCTCATGAGATGCAGACAAAATTCTTAAACTGACCAGCACAGCCTGGCCATTCTGGCTCCTGCTTCCTCTCCACCTTATCTTGCACCATGCTCTCCCTCCCAGGTTGTCTTTCAGCCACACACTGGTTCCTCTTTTTTCCCTCGTGGTCACCATGCTCCTTCTGGAGACAGGGACTCTGCACCCACGGTACTCTGCACATTTCAATTTCCATACTTTCAGAGTCAATGATCCCTTCCTCTTAGCATCCCTCCTTGACCTCCTTGTCTAGGTTGAATCCCCAGCTGCAGGTCTGCCCTGTGTCACGTGTGCAGCAGTTTGACACGTTGGACTGTGGCATTTGGCTGTGATTCTCTCCTCCACTAAAATGGGAATCCCCTGATGGGAGGGACTTCATCTAGTTCAGATCACTGTGGTGTTCCCAGACTTGGCATATAGTAGGCTCTTAAAAATATATGTTGAATAAATAAATAAAGCAAATAGTGAGAAATAATAAAATGGCCAGTCCAAGATTAGACCAGAGAAATCTCAAAGGCACTGTACTGAGAGGATATTGGGAGAGTTCATGAGGTAACTCACCTGTTTCTGATTTCTGTTCCAGGTGAGCAGAAATTCTATTTTAGAACTTTGAAGCTCTATACTATATTGTATCAGAGGTCACTGCTAACATGGAACTTCCTAAGTTTCTTTTACTGAAACAGTTTGGAATTCTGGGTGGAAAAGAGTCTTTTTCTAGAAAAGAAAATAATCTCATTTAGATGTTATTCAATTTGACCAGCAAACCAAGAATATGCACACAGTCCATTAGACCTACTCAGGGAATGGTTGGTGGTCTTTCTTCTCTCAAGCTCTTTATTTTTTATTATTTGGCCCCACAGATGTGACTGTGGAAGCCAATACGATAATACGCAGTGAAAGCCGCGCAAGCACATGTAGCTGTTTTCTCACCAAATGTTGTTATGTTCATTAAGACAGAGCCGTCATCAAAACAAAACAAGAGTCATTCAAGAAGCACATTTGAAATGCAATCTGGTATTACGTTTCTGATAACAAGAATACATTGCATTTCTGATGAGTCCTGTAAACAGATTTTGACTTCCTTTGTAATTTTTGAGTAACATCCTTAACTTATTATGTACATGTGATTTATTTAAAGGAATCACTACCAATATATGAAAGACTCCAAGTTTGAAAATATTTAATCATTGCCATATCATCAATCACCAAGACAGAATGTTGTGAGAGAGTACATACTGCCTTCTAATCAACCCTCCCGAGGTTTGAAGAAGATGTGAGGCAGTACTGTTAGGTCTGCCTCGGTATTCCCTGGTCCTTGGTTCCCAGTGTCAGGAATGAGTACTGGTACCAAGTTGAGCCCATGATGGAGTGATCACAAATACAAAGCAATCAATCCCATATATGCGGCGTTTACTTCAAAGCAAAGGTGCATCTCAGAGGGAGAGACGAGTCATTGTCCGTGAGTGAAGACCCTGAAGGCTTAGCACACACTGTCTTTAATATGCTCACTACTTTGTCCCACCTCTCTCTTGGGTGGGATTGGTTGCCGCTTCCCTCCTTTGGGTGACTGGCAGGTTGGGGTTATATAACAGGTTACATAACAGGTTGGGGTTATATAACAATTTCCTTTCTACACATGTGTCTTCACAGAGTTCTTCACACAAAACCTACTGGGGGTCAAAACAGTAATGCTAATTAGATGGTAATGTGCCCCCAGTCAGTTAAAGTCACTAGGAGTGCCTCACTGTGCATGTTCTGTCCAAGGAAAAGTCTCTAGCCACGGATATCTGATATTGCAGTTTCTTTTCTGCATTCTGATTGGTTCCCACTCTCCACCTTCAGCCACTTCCTCTATCTGCCTTGCCACCTGTTTGTCTTCCACCCAGACCTAACAGAAGGTTCCAGATTTCATATGGCATTTGTTCCTTAATCATTAGCTGTGCACCATTAAGGTCCCTAAGCATTAGCTGTGTACCACTAAGTGGCAGGCATCATGCTAGTCAAGGAGCCGCATAAGCAAGAATAACAGAGAGATAACGACTTCAAGTATTGCTAACTTCTTAAGGATTATTTTGCAGACCTGAACTGTGTAACAGTGTCATGCTTTATTCTCAACTTCGTTGCAGATTACATTACACACAGTTGTCCCCCAAAACTGATGACCTAATCCATGTGAAATCACCCAGCACTGTCCCTGGCACCTTGCAGTAATAAAGTAGATCATAAGTGTTGAGAACACAACTTTGTGCCAGTTTTCCCAAGGTTTATTTTAGGGAGTTTTCTATCTAGGAAATCATACTAAAGTCCTTTTCTCTTATAAATCAATTTCTCTAAAAATGGAAGCTTGCAGATTCATATCTTTTTCAGGATTTAACTTTGCTTCCAAAGAATTATGATTTGCTCTGATGAAGGAAATCTTAAACATACAAAACTAATTGCAGACCGGATTTTACAGTATTCACTGAGGTCCAAAGTTTTAAATCATTTTCATAAATTATAGTGGAATGAAGGAAGGGAAATGATGTTATGGCAGAGATGGTTATTTTTGTCCTTTCATCCTTTGGAAGCAGGACTGATCCTTTACATGGGAAAGGCAACCAATCATGGTAGATGATTGGAAGGGCACAGAAAGTTCTTTTTTCCACCACAATCAGGAAATAACCTTCTGATTGGTCTGCCACCATGTCTGCAATTCCAATTATGATGGCTTAGTCTAAAGAAAAATATCTGCTATAAAAATGCAAACACACTCTCCAGCAAAGGTGATATTTTATATATGCACCAGATACTAAATTTTTAAAAAATGTGCAAAACTTAAAATTAGCTGGTCCATTAACTTGTCCTTGTGGAAGTGGGTGCCAGAGAAGGTTCCAGTCCTTACAATATATTCAATCGCAGCTGGATTACCATGCTAGTGACATTACAAGATGATTCTTGCATTGATCAGGGCAATGCATCTGGGATTCCGGTAGTGCTGGTCTGGGCACTCCCCGAGGACTGGCCTTTGTCTCCTTCCTGGAGTTCCCGCATGTGGGATTCTTGTCCTTTTTATTGAAGTAAAAATGAAACTAGTAGATTCAATTGGCTTGTGTTAATTTTTTTTTCTTTTTAAACAAATTCATTGTTTTCATTCAAATTGGTCTGTATAAGCACATGCAGTCTCTGTCTGTTCTTTGTATCAGATAAATTATAAAAAATAATCCAAGTCACAAAAGGAAGTGTGATCAGAAAAACTTGGCAATGCTGTTATACTGTTTGTTACATGCTTTAAGGCTGTGCGGCATGAACAGTGTGCTGGACGTGCTGTTAGTTAACACCTGAGGAAATCTCATCAGGAATCCGCTCTCCAGAGCTGGCTTCTGCACCTGCTTCGCATACTGCTATTTCTACCTGCACCGGAGAGGTTCATTTGCCTGGGGAATGCTAGAACTAATTTTTCACTGGGGACGTGATCAGTCTTCCAGGAATGTGATTGAATAGTAAGTACAAGAATCAGGCAAACCCTATAACACATCACTTGTTGGAGAACGCTGAACTTACACGGAGCAAAAAAGAGCCTGGATTTAACCTCTGCTGACAGAAGAGGCATCCTAAAGGGAAACTGCCCTGTTTTCCAGTAGATGGCAGAGGTTCGTGTGTAACAGGCTCACAAGTTAGGAGAAAAAGAAACAGGAAAACAGCATGTGATGTAAGGGACAAGGCGAATGTTCTGTTCTCAGTTCTCAGAAGGGGATGGCGAA
Source organism: Indri indri (assembly GCA_004363605.1). Lineage (NCBI taxonomy): Eukaryota > Metazoa > Chordata > Mammalia > Primates > Indriidae > Indri > Indri indri. The sequence continues at coordinate 32,938 of RJWJ010009294.1, forward strand.
AGATAAGAAAATTTGAAAAATTATACTCTGTGGGTTCAAATTTAGTGAGGAAAATGGGCATTTAAGGAAGTCCAGGAGAGCACATTTTGTGATTTTAGATTTAGTAAGAAACACTTAGGCTAGAATCTTGCAGATCTTGGTGGTGGTTGTGGCGAGAACTGTAAATATGTGTCTTAACTCTTTGCGCGCCTGCGCGGCAGTGTTGCAAGTCTGGATTCGGCTTGGTCTTGTGACCTCTTCCGTCTCTGGATCTGTCACCTCCTCTGACAAGAACACTAGCAGATTCTGCTTTCAGAGCGCTGCTGAGTTGGCCTGGGACTTCCACTTTTCATTGTCAGGGCTCGATGGCTTGTGTTAGGAGAGAAGCTGACACATCCCAGACTTACAGAAACAGGTAATGGGACCGATCTTTGCTTGCTGTATTTGTATGAGTGGCAGAATGCCATCTGAAACTTTAAAAAAGATTATTATAGCACAGCATCTGGCAGCAGTATATCTGCAGGAACAGATATATTCCTAGTCACTGGAGGCTCCCTGTATTTAACAAACAACCTGTATATGGGCTTAGGTCAGTTCATAGCCAATTTGGACAGGGAAAGGAAGCTCAAAGATGTAGGGTTTAATGGGGCTGACACTACACTTGGACTTTTGGAGTCTTCATAATAACCGTACAAGATAAGAATTACAACCCCATTTTGTAGGTGAGGAAATGCAGACAAAGAGGTTAAGTGATTTTCCCAGGGTCAGTAGCAGAGTTAAAACCTGAAATGAGTTCTGTTTAACATTCTCTTATTCCAAAGGCTAAACACTTTCTACCAGCAATACTTTGCCTCACATTTTATAAAAGAAGAGATTTTTGTAATTTCATCTTACAGACCAAATGCAGAGGGGTGTTTTAAATTAGCGTCAATCCTTATTTTTCAAATATTTTCTCACAATATAAATGATGCTATGAAAATATAATTAATCATTATAATTAATAATTATACAATTGTAAATTGCAATATGCAATTAATTGTTATAATTAAATTCATGTTTGTTAGCTTTTGGAGATTTCCAGATGTGGTTAAAAGAAAACGTGTTATTTTGTTATTTATGGTTTGAGATTTAAGCTCTTTGGGCAGTGTGAATTGTTTAGGGTTTACAAAGCCCTTGTTTCTTTCTTGCTCATTTCCGCTGGGTTTGAAATTGACATTATCCAGAGCAGCAATAGCCTTGAAGTATGTTTTGTATTCCATCAAGAAACACAACATGTCCTTTCAAAACTTAATTGAGCAGCACAAAGCTAATTAGCTGTCCGAAGACATGCCATTTAATTCACAATCCAGCATTAATTTGTTCAACACAATGAGCTTATCTTCCATATAAATGCCTTTGCCCTATGGCTTCTCAAGCAGCTGCAATATACAAGAATGACTGATAACTCTTTCTTTTAAATGTGTTGGTTGCTTTTTATTCCCTCATTCTTCATTTGGCCAAAGGAAGGATGAATAGCGTGTCAATTGTAATGAAAGTTTTTTTTGAGTGTGTGGCAAATTTAAAGAAAATAGATGGCTATAAGATCATAGCATACAGTCATCAGAGGATTACCAAGCTGTTAGGGAATGCAGAGATCTTCTAATCCCAGTCTTGCATGTCATAGACTAGGAAATCGATGCTCAAAGAAATTTTAAGTCTTGTTCAAGGTCACTTAATAGGATGTGACATAGACATATTAATATTATACACTTTTTTTTCAAGTATAAGGAATTGCTTTATTCTAAAATAAAGGCCTTGTTTGTTGCTATCTTTTGGTAACAAATAGATGAGCATATTGAGAAACCAATAAGAGTGGTCCAAAAATGTTCATAGACAGCATGGTGATGTCTATCATATGCTGTGGGTTTAAACCTATCCATCGTTCAAGCCTCAGTTCAAGCCCTCCCTAATCTCTGAATCTTCATTAATCTCATTTCCACAATGTTTTAACCATTCCCTTCAAAGCTTAATCCCTAATTCCTTTAATAACTTATTGTGTTTGTGTATGTGTATGTGTGTGCACCAAATTTTAGGAGAGATTTTGACCTTATAACACACGTCATTATAACAAGCCTGGTTCAGTTTATAGGAATAAGCTTTCGGCAACATTTTTATGTATAGCCAAGCCCCTTAAGGAGCTTAGCATTTCATATCTAACTATAAGCAGAGGCAAAGCTCAGAGGCAAAGAGCAGGTGCTTTGTGCTTATGAACCAGCACTGCCATGCTTGGCAAAGAAGGAGACATAAGCCTGTGTATGGCACTGCCTGTCCAGCCTTCCTACCCAGGGGACATTTACTTCTCATTGAAGTCAACAGTTACCTGCTGGTGGCCATATGCAGTGGAAATTTTCAAGTCCTTATTTTACTTTTTACAAGCTGTGACTTTGTAAATAACAGTCCTACAGCTACACCATGGGATCTACATTCCTCATAGAGATCAACTCGCCACTGAGTACATAGCAAACTCTCTGACTTTACTTGGGGAATTGAGCACGCTTTGAAGAAAAGGGCACTTTCTTCCATGGCCCATGAGGCTGATTTAACATAACAACATTATATCACTGTGGTCTTTTCAAAGCTCAGTATAGGCAGGACAAATAGATGTTTGCTTGCATCATGCCAGACAACTGAATTGAAGACCTACCAGACAAAAGTGAGAGTCTGATTTTGCTTTTTGAGGGAACTGCTTGAAAATGCATTGATGATGACATTGGCATTTTAATACCCTATACCTGTCAGATAGGTGTCATCATGCTGCAGAAGCCTCCTGAATCCGAGAGACTTTTAACTGTAAAGTTTGATTTCTCCTTCATGCTCCATGTCCCCTGCAGGTCAATTGGGTGCTTTTCTCCACATCTCATTCCAGAACACTCCATCTAGGACAGCCACTCTGTTGAGTATCACAGCTCTCTCTGAGAGAAAAAGAGCCTTGGAAGGTATTTCACTGGCAATTACATGCTCTAGGCTGGAAGTGACACATACTCCTTGTGTGTACAACTCATTGGCCAGGAATGGCCATGTGATCTCACCCAGCACAAGGAGGCCAAGGAGTGCCAGCCTGCCCTGGGTCCAGGAGGCAGAGCTGGGTGTGCTTGGTTAGCAATAGTACTGTCTGCTGCACTGCTGATCTGCCACAGACTGGTAAGGTCCTCCATGCCCCAGTCTCCATGCCTCTGAATGAGAGATATTAATAACAGTGTCCCAACTATCACAGCTTTGCAGGCTTAGCTTTGACACCCCTGGAACCGCAGAACTGGAGGATGGAAGGCAAGCTGGGAATGTCAGAGTCAGTTAAGGCCAATCTAGGGGGACTAGATCTCTTGGTAGGGTTAGTATTGAAGAAGAGAAGCTAACATAAGAATATAGGCAGGGCGAACGGCCTGATTTTGCCTAAGTCTATTACAACAGGATATTTGTGTTGAGGTCAAACAATATCAAAGCAGAGCAGACAAAATATTGCTACCCAAAGTCGATGTTTTTATATTCTCTTGCAAAATCATAGTTATTATACTCAGTTATTTTTCTTCACATTAAAAAAATGCAAGTTGAGGTTTTTTTAAAAGGTAGATTTCAAATAGTTACTGCAATTTATAGAGATTATATTAATATTTCCTGAGTAGGGGGGGGATAGATTTTGAGTTTAGATGTTTTGAACCACCCAAATTTGTACACCGATGAGAAACGCTAAATTGGATTTTTTCTTTATAAAGCATACATTTCATTTAAATCACATATATCCCAGGATACCTCTTGTGGATAAAAACTAAAGTGCATCACTTGACCTACCCAGATGTACCACAGACAAATTGATTGTTAGAGTCCTGGCGATTTAATTACCCAGTTCTGCAATGTCCAAACCTATTTTTCTTTGTGTTCAGTTAATCTTGTAATGCTCATTGTAAATGACATTTGGCAATTGTCACATTTATTTGATCTGGTAGATCATCCCTTTCGTCTTGTTAAACCAAGTCCTTTTCACCCTTTAATCTAACTCACATTCCTTCTGAAAATTGTCTTAAAATCTGATTCTCTAGATTTTCATTTTATTGTAATATATACCCGTAAACATAGGTTTTACTATATTGATTTGAGCACATTGGCCTGTCGTGTTGCCATCCTTCTATCGTATTTATAAGTGCTTTTGAACTTTTCTCCAATGGCTGCTGAACTCTGTGAGCTTGTTTTCGGTTGCTCCCTTACCCTTTTGGGAGCTAAAACACTCCTCAATACACAACGGAAGCTCAAGTCCTGTTAAGTTATTTCTAGTTGCAAGCATCAGATACTCTGGCTAACTTTATTAGGAAAGTAATTTACTTCAAGGATATTGGCTAGATCATAGAAATGCTAGAAAAGCTGGAGAGAAAGAGTTGAAAATGCAGGAATCCAGGCAGCTTTAGGCTTCTGTGTAGCAGAAAAAAGTCAGTTGTCTTTGCAGGGCCCCGCTGATGTAATGAATGCAGTTTAAACATTATTTTTTCCATCTATCAAGATTCAAAGTCCCGGGAGAGCTCGTCTAATTATCTAAGCTCGGGTCAACTGCTCACGCTTGGGGGAAGGCAGGCATCTTGATTTGTAGCCCTACCGGGATTGCACGCAGCGGGGGAGAGGTGTGTCTCCCAAAAGAAAGTTGGAATACTGTTGATTTTGGAAAAATGGAAGAGAGCAAAAACAACAAATGCCTATTATAGGGAGTGGGTGGTTTAAGGATAAATGATCTAATTTGTCTGCCCAATCAAAGTAAAAGGTCTGCCCTCCTTCCTTCACCTGAGTAGACTGTGCTGGGGGAAATAAGTGGGCTCTGGACAAAACCTGGTATTTAGCCAGATTTGATTTTCCAGTTGGTGAGGATTTCTATTGCTCTGTGATTTGACTTTGCTGACAGACTCCTGATAAATTTATATTAATGATGGTAATATCCAGAAAGCAAAAAAGTTCCCTCAGTTATAAATGAACACTTTTCATTAATATTTAGAGATTAAACTCATTTTTTATGAGCAGATGGAAACGAATGATAACTTGGCTTTTACTGTGCAAAATTAATAGCAATTAATCAACATTTAGGCAAATTTGAAGCAGGTTTTAAGTGCTAGAATTTGTTGATTAACATTATTTTCTTTTGTTAATTGACTTTTTAGACAACAGCAATCCATTTAAATGAGTGTTTTCTGAGGATGTGGCTGCATCAGGGTCTCCATTGTTTCCTGGAAACCACAGCTGTGTTGGCCCCAGATTAATGAGAGGAGAGAAGCATTTCCAGCAAAGGCCTGCGGGGTGGCTGGGGAGGTCCTTCCTCTGACAGAGAACTTTAGATTCAGGGGTGGCTGTTTGTCTTGAGCTATGGATCAGTGTTCGGGGCTGCAGCTTTTCATACACAAGGACAGTTTGGGAGCATTATTATATTCCACGTGATTTTCTGCTTGTGTCGATCTGTTTTTTATACAGTCTTATCTGCTAACTTCTTACATTTTATTCGATTAACAAAAGTTGATTTCAGGGTGAGAGAAAAAATGGCAGACTAGAAGCAGCCTGCCAGCACGCTGCTCCCAGGGAAAAAACTGAACATTTCAGACAGCTGCCCACATATGGATTGTTCTTCTCTGAAACAACATTGTGAAATCACAGAGAAGCAATGTGGGACAATCAGTGTGGGAAAAAAAGGTGATGGGGAGATGTATTTAACAAGATGAAAGTATGCACCAGGAAGAACAGGAGGCTAGAGTGCTGGGGCACTGTGCTCAGCCTGCTGTGACGTGCGAGTTGCGAGATGGCTTCCTCCACCACCACAGACCTCTACCTGGTCGGACCGGGGACCTGCCTGGAATCTGTGTGCAGTCATTGCACCAGACAACAGGTGCAATGGGAATCAGGCAGCAGCTAAGGCCATCCTGAGCTCTTGGGGCGTGCGGCATCAGGTGGGCACTGGGCTGGGGAAGGTGTGGACTAACTGGAGGCTCCTCAGTCACATACCCTGTGACTGGAACACAAGCGCCCACCCCAGTCAATTCCCGTGCTCACAATGGAATCTGAGCATGAGAATTGACTGGGGTGTAGCAGGCTCTGACCTGGGAGGCTTTGGGTAACTGCTTCAGTGAGTACTGGGGTGGTGGGGAGAACTCTGTGGTCCCTGGGCTGCTGGAACTGATCTCCGCCTGCATGACTTGGTATCCGCACAGTCCCTGAGCTTGCAGAACAGCCTACCACTTGCTTGGGCCCTGACTCTGCCCTCTAGGCCCCAACTGCCTCCTGTCTGCTTGGCCTCCTGCCACCTGTACTGCCCTGCTTCTGGCTCAGAGACCCTATTCAGGAGCCTGGCTTTGGGCTCCTCCCCAGACTGGGCTCTGAGGCCCCAGCCCCTTATGCTGAAGCCTGATCTGCCTCTGTGCCACCAGAGCTCCTGCCAGGCCCAGGAAACCATCTCCAAGACTCCAGCACAGCACCTGGACCCTAAGACCCTAGGCTGGAGCCTCTACCACCATTGCAAGGCCAGAGGAACTGCTCCAAAGTCCAACAACCTATGAAGGATCCCCCAGCCCTGAGCCATCAGTCCACCGGGACCAGGTTTGAACAAATACCCACAGCCTGGATACACCCACTACCTAGATAGCCTCACCCAGCTGCTACTGTCAACTCTGTGGACAGACTCTGGCTAGAACTATCCCCACAACACCATCCTCACCAAAGAGGGTCTTGCCCAGTTCTCAACTCGAACATCCTACAACTGTCTGGTGAACAAACCAACACCCAACACAAGTACCATTCAGCACAGGCTTGAACATAGGCAATCCAGGTGAACAGAACAAATCAGAACAGTTACATTACAGGTGTCTAGTGCACACACCCCTCCTCTGCTGCATCAACATTCCAGAATGGGGGTGGGGGAAGTGCCATCTTGCCATCTAGGGACTTCCTCATCTTCCAATCAAGTAGGAGAGTTCCTAGCAAAGAACAGGTGCTCTGCAAGCCTATTAGCCCTGAGTTAAGAAAAGAGGCTTCAGATGAGAAGAAACCAGCAAAAGAACTCTGGCAACATGAAAAATCACAACAGATCAATACCCAAAAGGGGCCACAGTGGAGCTACAGAAATGGAATTCAGAATATGGATGGCAAAAAAGATGACTGGGATTGAAGAGAAAGTTGAAAACCAACAAAAAGAAGCAAAAAAAAAAAAAAATTCAGGAAATTAATTAAAAAGTCATTAAAGAACTAGACAACATAAAGAAGGATATAATAGAACTTAAAGAAATGAAAGAGTCATTTAGGGCATTTCAGAACAGCAGGAATTTTCAGCAATAGATTAAACCAAAGAGAAGAAAGAATCTCAGAGCTTGAAAAGAGCTAACCCAATCATTTAAAGAGGCAGAGAGGAGAACAAAAAAGGCTGAGCAATCACTTAGACATGGGACAATGCAAAGTAAACTCACATATGAATTATAGGTATCCCGGAGGGAGAATAAGAAAGTGCTAAAAGCATGGAAAATCTTTTCTGAGGGAATTCTTGAGGAACACTTCCCTGGTATCACCAGAGATCCAGATATCCAGATGTAAGATAGTTATTGAATACCAGGAAGATTCATAGCAAATAGGACCTCTCCAAACACATAAATTAACCTGGCCAAAGTCAAAATGAAAGAGAAAATTCTACGAGCAGCTAGACATAAGCAACAGCTGACCTGTATGGGAAAATCCATCAGGCTAACAGCAGATTTCTCAGCAGAAACCTTATAAGCCAGAAGGGAGTGGGGCCCCAACTTTAATCTTCTCAAACAGAACAACTGCCAACCTAGAATTTTGTATCCTGCAAAACCAAGTTTCACAATTGCTGGAGAAATTCAGTCTTTTGCAGATAAGGAAACACTGAGGGAATTTATGATGACCAGACCTGCCCTGCAAGGAATACTCAGAATTTCATTATACATGAATCAGCACAACAGATACCCACCAGTGTAAAATCACCCAAAATATTAATAGCTAAAGCTCACAACTCCTAAAAAACAAAGCAACAAAGTACTACCCAATATGATGAACAGAACAGTATCACACATACCAGTTAACATTAATGGTGTGAATGTGCCACTCAAGAGACAGGCTGACTGACTGGATGAAAAAACACAACCCAAGTATCTTCTGCCTGCAGAGATACATATAAACCACAAGGATGCAAATAGGCTAAAAGTGAAAGGATGGAAAAAAATATTCCATGCAAATGGAAACCAAAAGAGAGCACATGTAGCCATTCTCATATCACACAAAATTAACTTTAAATTAATAATAGTAAAGAAAGACAAAGATGGTCATTGTGTAATGGTAAAGGGAGAAATTCAACAAGAAGACATAACAATCCTAAATATATATGCACCTAACACAAGAGCTTCCAGATACATAAAGCAAATTCTACGAGAGCTAAGCAAGGAAATAAATAATAGCACTTAATTGCTAGGGACTTCAATACCACACTAGCAGAGCTGGACAGATCATCAAAGCAGAAAATAAATAAATAAACAATGAACTTAAATTGGATCCTAGAACAAACAGATATTTACAGAACATTCTACCCCCAAACAACTAAATATACATTCTTCTTATCAGCACATGTTACATTCTCCAAGATTGATCATATCTTAGGTCACAAAACATAACTTAACAAATTAAAAAATATTGAAATCATACCATTTATCTTCTCAGACCATAGTGGATTAAAACTAGGATTCAATTCTAAGAGTAACAGTCAATTCTAAACAAATTCACGGAAATTAAACAACCTGCTACTGAAGGACTATTGGGTCAATAATGAAATTAAGATAGAAATCAAAAGTTTCCTTGAACTGAATGACAAAGGGGACAGAAGCTGTCAAAATCTGTGGGATTCAGCAAAGGCAGTTCTAAGGGGCATATTCATAGCATTAAATGCCTACATCAAAAGACATAAAGATCACAAATTAACAAACTAATATCACATCTCAAGGAACTAGAAAAGGAGAAGCAAACCAAACTCAAAGCCAGTGGAAGAAAACAAATAACAAAGGCCAGAGCAGAACTAAATGAAATAGAAAACAAAAAAATAATTGAAAAGGTCAGTTAAATAAAAAGTTGGTTTTTAGAAAAGATAAACAAGATTGATAAACCTCTTGCTAGATTAACCAGTAATAGAATAGAAAGGACACAAATAACCTCAATCAGAAATGAAAAAGGATTCATTACAACTGATAGCACAGAAATACAAAACACCATCTAGAAATATTATGAAAATTTGGAAACTAGAAAATGTAGAGGAAATGGACTAGTTCTTGGAAATGTGCAAGCTTCCAAGACTCAATCAGGAAGAAACAGAACTCCTGAACATACCAATAATGAGCAGTGAGATTGAAGCAGTAATACAGTCTTTCAACAAAATAAATGCTCCTGACCAGATGGATTCACAGCCAAATTCTACAAGGCCTACAAAGAAGAACTGGTACCCATACTGCAGAAATTATTCCATAATATTGAGAAGGAAGGAATCCTCCCCAACTCATTCTATGAAGCCAGTATCACATTGATACCAAAGCCAGGTAAGGACACAACAGAAAAAGGAATCTACAGACCAATAACTCTTATGAATATAAATGTAAAAATCCTCAATAAAATACTAGCAAACAGAATTCAACAAAACTTCCAAAAAATAATCTGCCATGACCAAGTGGGCTTCATCCTAGGGATGCAAAGATGGTTCAGCATACATGGATGTATAAATGTGATCCATCACATAAACAGAAGCAAAAACAAAGATCATGTGATCATCTTAATAGATGCAGAAAAAGCATTTGACAATATTCAGCACTCTCTCATAATAAAAACCCTCAGCAAACTAGGCATTAAAGGAACATATCTCAAAATTATAAAAGCCATGTATGACAAACCCACAGCCAACATCATATTGAATGGGGAAAAGTTGAAAGCATTCCCCCTAAGAACTGGCACAAAACAAGGGAGCCCATGGCCACCACTTCTCTTCAACATAATACCTAGCCAGAGCAATTAGGCAAGAGAAAGAATTTAATGGTATCTAAAATGGGAAAGAGGAGGTTAAACTATCACTTTTTGCAGACGATATGATCTTATACCTAGAAAATGCCAATGATTCCACCACAAGACTCCTCAAGTTGATAAATAAATTCAGCAAAGTCTCAGGGTACAAAATCAATGTACACAAATCAGTAGCATTCATATATAGCAATAACAGTCAAGCTGAGAGTCAAATAAAAGATTCAATACCATTCAGAACAGCTACAAAGAAATAAAATTCCTAGGAATGTACTTAATAAAAGAGGTGAAAGATCTCTACAAGGAGAACTATGAAACACTGAGGAAAGAAATTGTGGATGACACAAATAGAGAAACATAGCATGCTCATGGATCAGTAGAATCAACATTGTTAAAATGTCCACACTACCCGAAGTGATCTACAGATTCAATGCAATCCCCATGAAAATACCAACAGCGTATTTCACAGACCTAGAAAAAGTAATTCTACACTTCATTTGGAACCAGAAAAGAGCCCAAATAGCCAAAGCAATCTAAGCAAAAAGGACAAAGCTGGAGGCATAACATTACCCATGTTCAAACTATAGTAGAAGGCTATATTAACCCAAAACAGCATGGTATTGTTACAAAAATAGAGACATAGATCAATGGAACAGAATATAGAACCCAGATATAAAACCATCGACCTACATTCAATTCATTTTTGACAAAGAAGCAACACACACTGGGGAAAAGAAGCCCCATTCAATAAATGGCGCTGGGATAATTGGATGGCCACACGCGGAAAAATGAAACATGACTCCTATCTCTTGCCACTCACAGAAATTAATTCAAGATGGATAAAAGAATAAATGTAAGGCATTAAACCATAAGAATTATAGAAGAAAAGGTAGGAAAAAACTCTTCTAGATATTAGTCTAGGCAAAGAATTTATGACTAAGACCCCAGTGGCAATTATAGCAGCAACAAAAATAAATAAATGGGACCTGATTAAAGTAAAGAGCTTCTACACAGCTAGAGAAATAATCCACAGAGCAAACAGACAATCTACAGAATGGGAGAAAATATTTACAATCTACACATCTGATAAAGGGCTAATAGAATCTCCAAAAAACTCAAAAAAATCAGCAAGAAAAAAGTTAACAACCCCATTAAAAAGTGGGAAAAAGACATGAACAGAAGTTTTCCAAAAGAAGATAGACAAATTGCCAACAGACGTATGAAAAAAATGCTCATCATTAATCATTAGGGAAATGCAAATTAAAACCACAATGAGATATCACATTACACCTGTTTGGCTTTTATTAAAAAGTCCAATAACAATAGAAGCTGGTGTGGATGCAGAGAGAAAGGAACACTTATACACTGTTGGTAGGACTGAAAATTAGTACAACCCCTATGGAAAAGAGTATGGAGATTTCTCAAAGAACTAAAAATAGACCCACCATTTGATCCAGCAATCCCACTACTGGGTATCTATCCAAAGGAAAAGAAGTCATTTTATCAAGAAGATACCTGCACTGGAATGTTTATTGCAGCACAATTCGTAATTGCAAAGATGTGGAATCAACCCAAGTGCCCATCAATTCATGAGTGGATTAACCAAATGTGGTAATACGTATACCATAGAGTACTACTCAGTCATAAGAAGGATAAGTTAATGCCCTTTGCAGCAATTTGGAAGGAACTGGAGACCATTGTCCTAACCAAAGTATCTCAAGAATGGAAAAACCAATACCACATGTACTCTCTAATGAATTGGAAGTAATCTATGGGCACACAAGTACACAGAGGAAAATAAATGTCATTGGAAATCAAGAAGGTGGGAATGGGGGGTGAAGGGGAGGGGCAAAAACCCACTTAATGGGTACAATGAACACTATTTGGGTGACGGGCACATTTATAGCCCTGACTCTAGCCATGTCTCAAAAACATCTGTATCCCATTAATATTGTGAAATTTAAAAAAGTAGATTTTACTTTGACAGGAAAGATCTTTTCCCAGCTTCACAGGCATACCACCTGTGCAATCACATAGGGCCCTGTGCTTAGACATTCCCATGCTTTGTTTAACAATTTGCTCTTGCCATCTTGAAATTCTTAATAATAATTTTTGAACAAGAGGCCCTGAAAAATTTTCATTTTTCACTCATACCCACACATAATCAACTCCTAAATGCCCCAACTTTTAACACTATTGCATTGGAAATTAAGTTTCAACTTGAAATTTGGAGGGGACACCAACGTTCAAACCATAATACACCATGTATCCAAACATTGATGTAATCATTCAAGCAGATTGATATCAAACTCAGCTGCAAACTCTTGGGGCCAGCACAATGTTCGTAGCGTACCCAGGCTGTCTGTTCCTTTGCATCACATGGCAGTTGTTAGAGCTTCTTAGAGTCTCAGCCATGTGCGTGATGATACCAGTGGAGCTAGGAGCCTAGAGCTCTCGTGGTAGACATCACACCTAGGTTCTCCTACCAAGACCAAGTAAAGTAACCTGTCTGAGGCTATTTTTCTTATCTGGAAAATGGGCTTTTATGAAATCACATGAGATAATGCAAGTAGAGTGTTCAACACAGTGCTGTGCATGTAGTAAGTTCTTAATGAATGGGCAGCTTTCTTTCTAATTTTGTTATTCTGGCCCTTTCTCTCCATTCCTCTTTTTATCTGAAGAATCTGACCTTCTCTCCCTTAGCCTGATGCCCTTAGTCTCTTCTCGCTGGGCCGTTCCCAAAGCTTCAGGAAATGACAAAGCAACTGCTTTTCCTGCCATTTTCTTGCTGTCCTTTTGGCCTACTCTGCTGCCCCATCTCTAGCTAACGAGAATCTCTTGGAGTTTTGTGTAAAGTGCTGAGCTGTCATAGTCAGGGTTCTGGCCTACTCAAATGAGGGAACCAAGGAGAGTTTAAGGAAAAAACTGTTTTTTTTTTTTTTTTTTTTTTTTTATCATCAATGTGCAAGCAACAGTAAGAGGTCCTAGCGAGGTGTAGTGAAGTAATGCTGGGCCCACACAGTGTAGGCCGACACTGACCCTAGAGCTGGAGGGGAGTGAGGCAAGAGGTGGGTGCAGTTAGTAGGACAATTGCCCTGCAGGTGCAATGGCCGTGGAGAGAGGAATACTGCCATGGCCTGAACCCCCAGCAAGTCCTCAAGTAGACACCTGGAAGGCACCTCCTGCCCTCCCAGCTCCTGGGGACTCCTCCCAGTGGGAGGCTGGAAGGCAAGAGAGCCCACTGAGCCCATCCTCAGAGCAAGGACTGGGCAGGCAGTGAAGGATGAAGGCTACGTTTGCAGGGGCACATGAGAAACATCCCACATCTGGGAGCAGTTTTCTTCTCCCTTGCCACTATCCTTCCTTCATCCCAAACTCACATACATTTTTAAAGATAAAGTATGAGAAGAGAATGAAGTAGTAGAATTTTTATTTTAATTGCATTTAAATATGTATTTTTTATTTATGCAACTTTTTGCTATAGGTCATAAGTTAATTTTTTATTAAGATACATTTGTGTGTGTGTGTGTGTGTGTGTGTGTGTGTATGTGTGGCCAATTTCAGGTTACTGGGGTTAAGAAAAATAAGAGCAAGAAAAAACACAACCATCATCACAACTTCCCATGAGGTGCATTTTTTTCTATGCACACTTTTGTATTGAGTTGAATTCTAACTGCTTCTCGTTTTTGTAGAGACTGTTAACTATTGGATTTTAAAACTCAGAAAGACACCCCCCTCCTGCACTTCCCCATGGACAGGAGAGTAATCTTTGTGGAATCTCTGACATCCTTTCCGACCCTTCTGGAGTTGAGGCCCTGTCTCTCTGACAAGGCTGCCTCATGTCTCTCCTGGAAACCCCATGAAACTCAGCCCTGTGAGCCTGACTTTGATCTTGACCAGAGTCTAGAGGCTTAGTTAGGACGAAGCATGTCGGCGAGTCCATGGTTAAACTGATTCTCTGCTTTTGTGAATCCCCGCTTTTAAGGCCTGTGCTCTCAGGCTGGGTCTGGGACCGGTTTCTGTGGTGGTCAGGTAGTCAGCACTTCCTCTTTAGGTAATGTCTGTTCGACCATCATCTTAGATTAAACATCACTTCCTCAGGGAAGTCTTCCTTGACTCCCCGAACTAGGCTAAAGCCTTTGTATATGCTACTGTAACTCCTTGCGTTTCCTTGTATTCATTGTACTCGTAATTATGCTTTTAATGTTTGTCATTTTTAATATTTGAAGTCCATAAGGGCGACATCTGTGTCTGTTTTTTTCTTCATTGTATCTCTGCTGTGTTGGCGAACTCCTGTAATTCAACAATAACTGCACTTGCTTAACTGATTTTATCTTTGGAGTTATAATTGAATCATATCAGAGGTGCCCACTTGCAACAAGCAGAATCTCTGTTTCGCTTGCGTCAAAGGTGCTGCCCTTGCCAGATCCCCTCCCTCATTTTCTGTTTCTTGTTTGAAGGGCATTGCTCCCTCAGCTCACAGAGCAGGCACACTGGCTAAGGTTACCTCGTGTGCCCTAGAGCTCTGAGCTTTGAAGTCTGGTGCTCGGGTCTCATCAGATCCTGTACTGGGTCTGGAGAGAGGGAGGTCCAGTAGTTCAGAGCTATCTTAACCCTAGCAGATGGTTTCTACCAGAGTTGAGCAGAGGTGTTCTTTTACATGCTCGCTGGGGCAGGGAAGGAAAGTGATTTTCTCCCATGTCAGGTGCAATGACAAAGATGACAAGCTCTCTCTGTTCTTTGTTTGACTAACCCTAGCAGCAGCTCCAAGCTTGACATGCTCAGGGCTCATTTGCTCCCATTTCCTTCGGATGGTATTTTACTGGAACAGCCTATTGTTCAATATAAAGATATTAAGATAATTTGTAATAGGATTTTTCTGTGGACTTTTCCAGGCTGTGTCAACAGAAAGTAAGAAAGCTAAAAGTTAATTTATGAATAATAAATAGGAAGCTACATTCTGGGGGAAGGCTGCTCTGAACAGGTGCCCTGGTACACAGTTCTATTGCAACACTCAGCACACACACATTTTCATTCATTCAAACATTTGCATTCTCTGTAGGACTTTGAGCACCTTGAAGGCAGGGACCATCACATATTCATCCTTGTTTTTCCAGTGCTTAAAATGGTTCCTGGTATACAGCAGGCATTCAGTAAGTGCATGTTGTTGAGAACTGAATTAAGTTTCCAAAAGTCTGTTATTCTCATTGATGTAATGCCATTAAAAACCAAACATTCTCTAATTGTGTAACAATATTTCCTTTTTTTTCAGGAGGTTTTGTCACCATTATAGTGTTGAGAGTAGAAGAGAGTAAGTGGGTAGATAAATCCAGCCTTTTATAATTGTGGATGTCTGGAAACTGGAATAAATTAAGAGGAGAGTTGCACGTTGGAAAGCTCGTTTTTTTTCTGGAGGTGAGATAAATAAGATTCCTCTTACGGTCTCACACCTCCCACATCTCTGTGTGATCTCCCTGCTCAAGGCAGTTTTGGCTTGTATTACTGGTTCAGATGGAATCCTGTGTTTTCTTCCACTTGGAGTGCTCTGCTATTTCCTCTCCACCAACCCATGACTGGCTTCAAGACCAAGCTCAAAATCTCAATACTCCCAGGAAACCTTCTTTGGCTCACGTCGCCTTGTTTTTTAATCATTCCTTTTCTCTCTCCCTCCCAGCATGTAAGTACTGTATTTATTCATAACTACTAAAAATGATCTATATGTGTAAACACATCCTTGTATGCTTCTTTGTAAGGTGAGTTGAGTGTTTGATGCTATTGGTCATGTTGGTTATTGTACGTCTTCTCAAGTTGCTGAAACCCCCTCTATGTCTTGGCTCTTGTCTCTTCCAGGATTATCTCTCCATCCAATTGTTTATCCACCCATTCACCCATTCATCCATCTATCCATCCATCTGTTACCCAAATAACAGATATCAAGAAGCTATGGTGTGCTAGATACTGTGCTAAATGCACGAGATATATCCACCTCTAAAAAAATGGACAAGTCTGTCCCACCCTTCCAATCTTTGGGAGAAGCCGTGCAGAGGTTAAGCCCTGATCCCTTATGCCCATGGAAGTTTTTAAATCCCTGTTTCAACTTTGCCCTTTAGTTCATATTTATATAAGAAGCTTTGGGAAGTTCCTCCTTACTGTGGGAAACATACCCATTCACATCCTTATGCTGCATCCCCTCTTTCCTGTGAGGTAAGTTGTCTGAGAATTGACGAAGAAGGTTCATCAATTTAACATACCTGGAACAGGTATGTTAAATGGAAGGGGGACACATCTCTGGGACAGAGCAGGAGCAGCTTTTTTCCAGTATTCCCAGGGGGGCTTAACCTTGTGTTATTTTCTTATGGCAGTGGTTCTCAAATGTTTCAATCTCAGGAATGCGTTATATATATATACACAGATATGTAATATAAAATTTAAATTCAATATATTTAAATAAATATTATTTAAATATATTTAAATATTTAAAGATAATATTGAATATAGTTAAATTAATTGGTTACTTTTTAAAATTGATGGAAATTGTATATATTTTTGGTGTACAAATTGACGTTTTGAAGTATGTATGTGTGTATACATTGTGGAATGGCAAAATAAATCTAATTAACATGTGTATTACCTCACACGTTTCTCATCTTTTCGTATTGGGAACATTTAAATCTACTCTCAGCAGTTTTCAAGTATACAATATATTGCTGTTAACTATAGTCACCATGTTGTACCATAGATCTCCTGAACTCATTCCTCCTGTCTGACTGAAATTTTGTATCTTTTAAAAGCATCTCCCAACTACCCCTGTACTCCCTCCATGGCCCTGGTAACCACCAGTCTACTCTCTACTTCTATGAATTCAACTTTTTTAGATTCCACATAGGTGAGGTCATGTGGTATATATCTTTCTGTGCCTGGTTTATTTCACTTAGCATAATGTCCTCTAGGTTCATCTGTTTCCACCAATAACAGGATTTTCTTTTTTCTCAAGGCAGAATAGTATTGCATTGTGTATATATATATTGCATTTCTTTTTCCATTCATCTGTTGATGGACACTTATGTTGATACCATATCTTGGCTGTAGTCAATAATGCTGCAATGAACATGGAAAGAAATTCTTTATACTCTTAAAGACTGTTAAGGACAACAAAATGTTTTTGTTTAGGTAGGCCATGTACAATTTACTGTATTAGAAACTAAAATGAAAAAAAGTTAACATACTTATTGATTCAATTAAATAATAATCTCATTACATGTGACATAAATAACATTTGAATAAAAAAACGATATTTTCTAAAACAAAAGATGTAGCAAGAAGAATTGTGTTATTTTACTTTTGCGGAAATCTCTTTTATATTTGGCTTCATAAAAGGCAGTTGTATTCTCATATCTGCTTCTGCATTCAGTCTATTGAAGTATGTTGATTTGGTTGAATTATATGAAAAAAATATGACCTTGAACAAATGTGTGGTTGGAAAAGGAAGAGTATTTTAATAGTCCTTTCAGATGATTATGGATATTATTCTTTGATACTATATCAAAATTTGATTAAGTAGTAATTTCTTAAAGATTAGTTGCAATGTAAATTCTGAAGTCATATCAGTGTCTAAATGCCAAGAATCATCAAGTTTATGGTGGCAGATACAAGTTTTCCAAAATTCTAATTTTCACTTGAAAGCTCAATTTTAATCGTTGGCAACAAAGATATCAGTTGTTTTCCTGGAAGTGTCAGGCTCACTTCATTCATTTTTGAGAAAATATCTGCTACATATCCGCATCTGAATAAGTGCAGTTTGCTACGATTTTTTTTTAATTTCAGCATATTATGGGGGTACAGATGTTTAGGTTACGTATGTTGCCCTTACCCCCCGTCCCCCCC